>PVJH01004300.1:0-127453 GCA_004026705.1 Nesogale talazaci
TAGTGGTTGTGCGCGGGATTGCGGCCCACTGGGATGGAGGTTCAATTCCCGCTCACAGGAGCAAAGGCTGGGCCTCCTACTCCCACCACCAGGGCAGTGGTGCCTAAAAAAAAAAGAATTGTTGGGTCACTGTATATGTATTCGAATGCTTAGCCTAATTATTCTCCCACATAGTGGCTGTTTTGGTCCTCATACTGACGAGCAGAATGTGATGTCGTTCTTAAATTTCTAAATCCCCAGCAATTCCAACACTGCCAAGTTTCATAAATTTTATACTCAGTTGTAAACTGCATCTCATTCTTGTTTTGATATATGTATCTCATCTCTCTGATTTCTCTTAATTTGAGCACCTTTATATATGCTTACTGGGTTTAGCATGTCTTATTCTGTAAATTGTCATAGTTATTACCCAATTTTTATGAATAATTGGCAATATTTCTTGCTTATTTGTAGGGCCTACCCACCTATTTTAATTATTAAAATGATACCAATTTTATACAAATACCTGCTGTCAATTTAATTGGCTATCAACTTTGTCCCTATTGTCTTTGATTTTAAGCATCTTGTTATGTGACTTATGTTTCTTAAAGAAGTTCCTTCCTGAACTTAAGTCACACATATATTTACAACTAATTTGTTCATTATATTTTTCTAGCTCATAAGTCTCAAAAAACTAATAAAGCTCCAAGTTCTAATAAGTTTAATTTAGCTAAATTAAAGTGTGACAGCATAATTCAAGAATAACATTCACTTTTCTGCCTCAGTTTTAATCAGTGAATTAGATATCACAGTGCTGAATCTCCCTCTTAACTATAACCACCACTAGAACTTCGGAAGAGGTTATTGAAGTTGCAAAGAAGCTAGTTATTAAAAGAAGCGAGTAATAACATTTCAGGAAAGAGTGAAGTATGTAGGCGTAAAACAATTGAACATTTTCGAGTCAGGAAAAGCAGCCCAGTGTAGCTGTACCACAGAAGGCAAACAGGAGAGTTAATTTTTAAAAAATGACATTGGAGAAGTTACGATCAAATCATGCAAGGTCTGTTGTTCCAGAAAAAGGAATTGTATCTTCTTTTGCTAAATGAAATAAAATAGGATAGAAGGATTTAATACAAAAGGATTAAATGGTCCTATTTATTGTTTCAAAGTTAAATCCAGCTTCTATGTAAAGAATGACTGAGTGCAAGCGGGCAAGACTGAAAGTATGAAAGCTAGTTCAGAAGCAATTGCACTGGCTGAAGTAAAGAAGTGATGGTGACTTGGATAAAGCAGTGGCTGTGACGATGGAGACAAGTGGTACATTTCCCAAATATTTATTTGGAATAGGAACAGCAAGACTTGTTATGGATCAGAGAGGTTGTAATTGTTAGATGACACTGAGTAGTTCCGACTCATAACGATCCTATGAACAACAAATAGAAACACTGCTTCACCCTGTGCTGTCCTCATTATTGTTCTTATGCTTGAGCTTTCTGTGGCAGGCACCGTCAATACATCTTCTTGGGGTCCTTCCTCTTTTTCACTATTTGGTGCATAATGGCCTTCTCCTTGACTGGTTTCTCCAGAAAAAAAAAATGTCCTAAGTACATGAATGATGTCTCACCATCTTTGCATCTAAGAAACATTCTGGCTATACTTCTTCCAAGACAGATGTGTTTGTTCTTTTTGCAGTGCTTTCCATATTCTTCACTAGCACCAAACTTCAAAAACAATGATTCTTCTACAGTCTTCCTAATTCAAAGTGTACCTTTTACATGGATGTGTAGTGATTGAAAAATAGAAAAATACCATGGCCTGGTTTAAGCACAGCATGCTCTTCAAAGAAATATCCTTGCTTTTGAATACTCCAAAGATATCATGTTCTGTAGATCTACCCATTGCAACACATCATTTTATCTCTTGATTGCTGTTTCCCTGATAATTGAGTGTAGATCCAAATAATACAAAATGCATGACATCAGCCTTTTCTCCATTATCATAATGCCATCATGATGTTACCTATTGGTCCAGTTGTGAGAACTTGGGTCATCTTTGCCTAGAGCTGTAATCAATATTGAAGGCTTTAGTCCTTGATCTTCATCAGCAAATGCTTCAAGTTCTTATATTCAGAAAGCAGGATGGTGTCATCTGCATATCACAGGTTGTTATTAACCCATTCGTGAATCCTAGTATTGCATTCTTCTTCATATAATCTGGTTTCTCTCGTTATTTGTTCTGAATACAAATAAAATAAGTACAACAACAATATACAACCCTGACATACCTTTTCTTATTTGAAATCATGCAATATTCACTTGTTCTGTTTGAACAACTGACTCTTGATCTACATACAGGTTTTGCATGAACACAATGACGTTTTGAGGAATTTTCATTCTTCTCAAAGATTTCAAGGGTTTTCAAATATTGTAAAAATACATAATTTGTTATGGTCCATGGAGTCACGTGGCTTGACATAGCCATTAAGACACAGGGAAACATCTTTCTGATATTCTCTGCTTTCAACCAAGCTCCATCTGATATTGAGAATGACATTCCTTATTCCATGTTTTCTTCTGAATCCTGATTGTACTTCTAGCAGCTCCCTGTTAATATACTGCTGCAACCATTTCTAGATGATATTCAGCAAAGTTAGTATAAATGTGATATTAATGAAATGCTATAATTTGTGCATTATGTTACTTACCTTTGGAGTGGGGATGGATCTGTCTTCCAAATTTCTTGGCATAGCTAAGTGAGTACTTCTATTGTTTCATCAGCTTGTTGAAACATTTCAGTTAGCATTCTATAAATTCCTGGAGTGTGTTTGTCCTTTTTCTTTTGGTATCGCTGGCTCTTGGATTGAATACAGGTAGATTATATGCAAGAAGAATCGATAGTAATAATGCAAACTTTTCTGCCTTGAGCATTTGGCAGATTATGAACACAATCATTTAAACGGGCAGCTTGAGAAATAAGAGGTTTGAGTGGGGTGTGGAATCAAAAGTTGTATTTTGCACAAGAATATATGATATCAAAGTGAGTCTGATGTTCATCTCTTCATCCCTTATCTTCATCACTTCAATGAATTTAAACATCATCTACACAGGCCAGCGTTCTTGAGAGCACCATGACTTCTCTTCTTTTCACGTGCTCCGCAGTTATTGTATCTGAAAATGCAGCTCCTCCTTCAAAACATGTCGGAAATCTGTCTATTTCTCTCCACCACGATCACTAACATGTTGGTTAAAGCTAGTTTTATCCTACTCGCACAATAATATCTATCCTTATCCTCCAACTGCCAGTTCTACAAAGAACATCCAGAATATTTCATTTAAAACTGAAAAGTGTCATTTTTTCCCACAAAGCCCGTATAATGCTTCGTAGGCTACAAAAAATAAAAACCAGGTTCTCACAATGAGATAAAAGACCCTTAGTGATCGTATCCCTGTCACCACCAAGACTCTGTTCTCTTTTACTCCCTCTGTTGCCCTAACTCATCTTTTCCTCTCTGACTGCCTTACAATTTTCATTCATTTCAAAAACATGCTGAGCTTCCTTTTTTTCCTGGAGTTCTCTTGTTTCACGACATAAACAAAGCCTTTAATAATCACTCTAAGTAAAGTAGCAACTTCATATCCACTCTTCAGATATGCCTATTTGTCTTAATCTCAACTCACTGAGTATCTGACATGTTCAACGTTGACTTTTTGATTTGTTTGCCTTTGCTTCCTTCCATCAATATCGGTCCTTTGGTTTTAAGAACTTTATTTTGCCCACTGTAACTTCAGTGCATTAAACATTGCTTGATATATTGTGGGCACTTATTAGATATTTGCCAAATGAGTAAATACAATATTTTTGGAAGAACTTCCACCTGTTTTTCCAAGATTAGGAGTCTTTGGCCCAAAAACAGATGATAATAAATGGAAGCTAAATTCAATAATCTATTTCCAGAGACATGATTTAGAGTCAGTTGTTATCATGTATTTCTCCATATTTTAAGTTCTGTACCATAACCTACTCTTAAATGTACATTATTCTCCATTCCCAAAGGGTGAGGTGCAAGAAAGAGTGGTAAAGCACTTGAAAATCCTCTGGTTTTTTTTAACAAGATCTGTGCAGAAAGCATTTATTCTTCTGTATTCTTAGCCATTCTTCCTTTTCTTTTGAACTTCTTTCTCCAGCACTGGAAAAAATCAAAACATCTGTAGAGAAAACATGCACACACAAAAGCACTGCCATTTCCCAAACACTTCAGGGGCTAATAAATATCCTTTCGCAGGCTTTGAGATAATCGTTTAGGTAGATTTGATGAAATATCTAAAAATGCCCCTAAATAGGCATCTTTATCTGTACACACAAAAAGGAAAGGGTGTATCCACTCTCTCTGCTTTAAATAAATAAATCAGCATTGCCAGTTCCTTTTCTGAATTTAAATTTGTTTTAATGTTTTATGAAGCTTACACCAAGGAATATTAATGCCATATGCCAGAACAAGTCACTTGAGCCTTTTATACACAGTCAAAATTATTCACATGATCTGAAAGATAATTTTTCTAAACAATATCACCATAGTCAATAGAAATTATAATTAATTCATACATTGAGAATGCAATTAGAATTCGAATAAGAGAACTGGCTGCTATGCAGCTTTATATGAAACAAAACCACAACACACCCACTTATTATCTTTTGTACAGATCCCAAATTCTGGAGATTTCTCCTTATTGGCCATGGGCATGACATTATTGCATTTCCCCCTACCCCCTGGATCCATTCAGCTTAAAATCAATAGATCAAATAAAGCAAGTGTTCTGGATTTGACAGCAAACTTGTCCTTCAATATTTAGTGTTTAAAAAGCAGCCTTTCTCTGCTTTCATGTCTTTCTAAGCAATCAAGTTCAAATTGCATCTCCCACTGATTTATAGGTAAGAAAACTGAATAGCTGAAAGGGACTAACAGGAAAATTTATATCAACTAATATGTCATTGGCTACAGCAGGCTTGTCTCCTAGTGATAATAGTGTTTGTTTAGGAAAAAGAGGCAATATCTTGAGGCTTAGTGTCAGCCCATTCCCTGTGAAATATCCCTGCAATAAGCAGTGGGAAGAAGGGGAGGATGACAGTGAGAACATGGATGGGAAAAGGAAAAGTCAGAGATTCAAGGCTAAAAGAGGCCAGAAAGGGAAAAAATATTTGGAAACTGATTGTGGTAGCAATTGTGAAATTCAGCTTGGCATGATTGAACTATGTAATGATATGATACGTGCATTAACTTCCAATTGATAATAGCTTTTAAAAGCGTTTATTGATTCAACAATTGCTTATATAATGAGTGATAATAACCAAAAGGCAATCATTGACGTGCTTTAAAAGTGAAAAGAGAGAGAAAAATAAAACTGTAAGTACCAAGTGAATCACTATATTTTTAAAAGAATAATTCTTACATCATCATTGTTTCTTTTCAGAACCCTTGAAAATATTCAACAATTTCATACAAGTGGAAATTATTTTCAGGTGAATTTTTCTATTGGCTTTTCTCAATAATTCTGCAAAGTAGATTGGTTTGTAATCATTGAGCCCAATTGTCATGCAAAACAACTGAGCATTAATCTGCTTATTGTTTATTTAAGTCATTTAAATAACTTTTACCCAAGACAGGATTAAAGCCCATCTTATTGTCTTTATAGGACAATGTGTCACAAGGAATGGTCAATGGACAAGCAGCATCAACTTGTTACAATAGCAAACTTTCATCTCCACAAAACTGGAACTCTAAAGATCAGTTCTCAAGGAGCTTCTGGTGCAGGCTGAAGTGTAGGAACTGTTGCTTTAGAGTTATGCTTTCTATTTTCACAAGAGAAACAAAACAGTGACAAGCTGCACATTTCCAGTAGATTGCTACCCCTAAAATGTTATATCTCTTTTCACACCCTTCTTTGTGCATTTGAGTTATATATATGACCTTATGCTGAGATGTAGAAATTGTTCAACTTCACAAAGAAGTATAGTAAAATAAATCAATGTGAAATTATTTTAGTCAGATTACAAAATAAGGAATATTTGTAAATTAAGTCTTATTTCAAACTATATTAGTTGACCAATAAAATGAATCATAAATGATATTGTCACAGAAAGAATTTTTTTTGAAAATGATGATGCCAGAAAATGTACAAATGTGCTTGACACAATATACGAATGTATAGGTTGTGATAAGTGCTGTAAAAGACCCCAATAAAAAGATTTTTAAATGGTATTATCATATATTAACAAAGTGAAATATTATGAAAATATTCATCAGTTACAGCCTTGGAAACCCAGAAAGAGACAGAGATGTGTAGGATGCATACACACACATCCAAATAATCTACCATGAGTTTTCAGTTCTCATTAAAATCTCATTAATACAAAGAAAAAATATGATTTTAAGACCTGCAAAGCACTAAGGTGCTCAAGTCCAGTGGTTTCTCACAAGAATGGATATGCTATTGCTGCTGAGTGCCAGCAAGTGCAACCCCATGTACAACAGAAGGAGTCACTACTTGGTCCTGTGTTATCTCCAGAGATACTGTTACATTTGAGTCAATTGTTGCAGCAACTGTGTCACTATGTCTCCTTGAGAGCCCTTCTTTTTTTTTTACTGACCTTCTGTTTTTCCAAACATGATGTCCTTTGTTAGAGACACATACTCATCTATAAACCAAGTTGTTCAGCATATTTTAATGCAGTTTTTGTAGTAAAATTAGCTGCCTTGGCTGATATTTGGCTCAGCTTATTCTCAAGTATATATGGTTCGTAACACCAACTCTTGGCATCCTTTCTATCAAGCGTCATTCTGCCCGACCATTTTCCAAGACAGAATTGTTTCCTCTTCTGGCAGTCCATAGTATTTTCTTTTTTTCTTTTCTAATTGATTTTATTTTATTTTCAATAAACATTTCTTTAACAGTTTTTTTGGTATATAATTTGTGGATCATATGATTAAATTATTCAAATATATTAAAAAGAGTTGTGCAATCATCACCAAAATAGATTTTGGAAATTTTTTTCATTATCTTTTTAAAAAATAATCTTATATGGGGCTCTTACAGCTCTTATAACATTCCATACACCACTTGTATCAAGTACATTTGTCCACATGTTGTCATCATCATTTTCTAAACATTCAATTTTTATTTGAGCCCTTGGAATCAGCTTCTCTTTTATTTTCAAATAATTTTATTGGTGGCTCATACAACTCTTACCACAATCAACACATACACCCAGTGTATGTACACCATATTTGTACATTTTTTGGCATGATCAATTTCAAAACATCGTCCTTCAACTTAGGCTCTTGATATCAGCTCCTCATATTTTCTCTCCTTCCCCACCCCCTCCCTCATGAACCCTTAATAATTTACAAAATATCATTATTTTTTTCATTATACTGCCCAATGTGTCCCTTCACCCACCTCCCTGTTTTCCATACCCCAGTAAAGAGATTATATGTAGATCCCTGCAATTGATTACCTCTTTCTACTCCAACTTCCCTCCACTCTCCCAGTATCATCACTCTCACCACTGGTCCTGAAGGGATCATCTGTCCTGAATTCCCCATGTTTCCAGCTCCAGTGTACACCCTATGGTCTAACTGGAAATGTAAAGTACAATGGTGACCATGATAGTGGGGGGGGGAGCATTTAAGAACTAGAGGAAAGTTGCATATCTCATTGTTGCTACACTGTAGCAACCTTGACTGGCTCATCTCCTCCCTGCATCCCTTCTGTAAGGGGATGTCACTTCACCTACAGATGGGCATTGGGTCTCCAATCTGTACTCCCCTCTCTTTGATGCCAGATACTTGATCCCTTCGACACCTCATGGTCACACAGGCTGGTATGCTTCTTCCATGTGGGCTTTGTTGCTTCTGAGCTAGATGGCCATTTGCTTACTCTCATGTCTTTAAAACCCCAGATGCCAAATCTTTTGATAGCCATGCACAATCAGCTTTCTTCACCATATTTGCTTAGGCACACATTTATTGTCAGATATCATATGAGGAAAATGGACACACAATGTTATGATTTTTAGTTCTTTGATGCATGAGAACTGAACCCTTTGACACCTCTTGGTCATACAGACTGGTGTGCTTCTTCCAGATGGGCTTTGTTGCTTTTCAGCTAGATGGTCACTTGTTTAGTTTCAAGCCTTTAAGGTCCCAGATGCTATATCTTTTGATAGCCGGTCACCATCAGCTTTCCTCACCACTTTTGCTTATGTACACATTTGTCTTCAGTAATCATATTGGGCAGGTGAGCATCATGGAATGCCACTTTATTATAATAAAGGGTTCTTGCATTAAGGAAGTACTTGAGTGGAGGTTCAATCTTCATGTGCAATCTTAATACTAACCCTAAAAGTATGTACAGATAGATATATTTCCCATCATCATTGTGGCAGTCATGTACTTATGTTAATTTTATGATTGAAATGTAGGGGTGGAGTCTGGCCTGTTAATCTGGAGATAGCCATTGAGTAGCCAATGAGGCCTCTGTGTGGGCTTGGCTTTCACCTGAGACTCCTGGGAAATCTCACGATATTTCCCTCGTGAAGATGAGAAGCTATCTTCCCCAGTTGTTGGGAGTTAGTTTCAGAGATGATTAATCACAGGCAATACAGAATGGCGGCGTCTGGGAGGCTGGAGTAGCTGGTGGAGAAACTATACGGCATTGCCCTGATGGAGCTGGACCTCTGAGGCTGGGGCAGCCACATGGAGGCCTCTGCCAGCGATGAGTTGCTTCTGCCACCATGGGATGCTGTTGATGGACCCTGAGCCCTGGAAGCGAGGAGACATGGGGAGACCCCTGTTGGTGCCGGGGCTCTGCACCCACTGACCTGTGACTTCGTGAGTCGGAAGGAGACTTTATGGACCGATTTCAGGCATATGGGTTAATATCTGACTTGTGACGTTGAGCTGGACTGGGCTGGGATGTTTTCTCAACGTCCTGTTCCTCTTGAATATAAACCCATTCCTTATATCCATATGCGAGGCTTTGAAATTTGTTCCTCTAGTCTACCCGGACTAGCACAATCATATATAAATATATTGACCTATGTACATGCCTGTATTTAGACCTTTATAAATGCCCTTTACTCCCCAAGTTCTTTCCTCTATTTCTTTTAACTTTCCTCTTGTCCCACTATCATGCAGCCTTCTCTTGGTTTCAGTAATCTCTCTCTGTTACATTTCTCTTGTTCAATCCCTATCAGGCCTCTCACACCCACCTCGTCACGATATCGAATCACTTGTTGATCCCTTATCCCTTGGTTGTTCCACACTGCCTCCTTTCCCCCACCTCCCCATCTCCCATGTCCGCCAAGAATCATCAATCCCATTGTTTTCTCTTCCAGGCTGTTCATCCAGCCTATCTTCTCTAGCTAGACCTGCAGAGATAATAATATGTACAAAAAACACAAAGCATCCTAGGATGAAGTGATCAAATAAAATATAATGATGACAACAGCAAAAAAAAAAAACCACTGTACAAAATATATATAAGTAAAATATAAAAATAGTAATAACAAAATATTAGTTCCCCATTTCTTCCCAGCCTTCTCTATCATAATCCTAAGAAAGTATGAATTCAGTTACTGTTGCTACAGATTCATGTCTTCTGGATTTCATATGAAGAAAATCATACCAAAAAAGCAACAAAATGAAAAAAAAGCAGATAAGCTTCAATCCAAAAGAAAACAAATTAATAAAATATAACACATTTAATATGAACCAAAGGAAAATTATAAGATGGTAAACTTTAACCTAACTATATCTGCAATAGGCGCCTCAATGACATAGTGGACCATGTGTTTTGCTGCCCACTGCAAAGTCAGCAGCTCAAACCTTCCAGATGGTTCCAAGGAAGAAAGATGAGGTCATCTACTCCTCCAAAGATTCACAGCCTCAGAGACCCAAGGATATAGCTCAACTCGACCACACAGGGTCACTGCGTGTCACAGCCTATTCAACAGCAATAAGTTTTAGTTTGACTGCAATCCAGGTTCTCAGAATTTAAGTTCTAAAATAATTCCCTCCTCTAATCTTAGATTTTCTTTACAATTCTTAGGTCACATGGGGTGGCATGTGCATTTAATAAGGACTTATTTGCCATCTTACTTGGATGGCTGCATGTTTTAAGACAAAGTATTAAAACCACAGACGCTTTTCTTTCTGATAGCCAAAAACTATCTAAATTTCTTTACTACACTTTTCTATGGTACCAATATATTCTATGATCACTTCATGTAGGCAAGTATCAAGAAAGGTCACAGAGTTAATACTAATTATTCTTAGATACGAGTTTATGATTAGCCACATGCTCAAAATCCATTCACATATTTAAAGTATACATAGATAGATAGATAGATAGATAAAGGTCGCAGTCCATTTGAGGTAGCATTGTCAGCTTATTGAGAAATAATAGAATTAACTCTCATGTATATTTAAAAATTATAATAATATTACTATTATTCTAGCTAATGGTGTACTATTTAAAATACCATTTTTTACATATAATTGAAATGAACGTGGATGTTACTAAGAACTCCAGTTCCACGTCTCCTCCTTTTTTAGTCATCCAGACCATTATTTAGATCTGAGGAGCAAGGAGTCCAGAGGATTTTTTTAAGGTTGTGAGCTTTCACTCTTGTTTTATGTTTGTATTTTGATTTGTAAAGAAATATTTTCTATTCAGTTGCACAGTTCACCTCAACAAATGAAATCAAAACATTTTTCTACTTTAACACTTGATATCAGCTCCTCATTTTCCCCTCCCTCCTCTCCCCAGCCTCCCTCCTTCATGAACCCTTGAATATTTATAAATTATTATTTTTTTCATGCCTTAAACTGGCCAGTGTCTCCCTTCACCCACTTTTCTATTGTTGGATCCCCAGGGTGGGGGTTAAATGAAGATCATTGTTATTGGCTCCCCCTTAACCGCCCCCCCCTTCTCTTGTCCCACTATCACGTTCAACCTTCATTTGGATTTCAGTAATTCCTGTTGCCCTTGATCAAGGCCTACCAGGTCTCCTATATCCTCCTTGCCATTAATTTTGGAACACTTGTTGCTCCTTTGCCCAGGGTTGGTTAACACCCACTTCCTTTCCCTTGCTTCTTCCTCTCCCATGTCTTCCTGGAACTGTCGGTCCAGTTGTTTTCTCATCCAGATTGTTTATCCCACCTATCTTTGCTAGATAGACCGACCCAGCAATTCTCAACTTGTGATTAATTTGAAAGAAATTCCTACACAGCTCAATAATGGAAAATATATGACGTTCCTGAGAATTAATTTCTTTTGTTCACTCTACATTTATATCTGGACATAAATAAGTAAATTGGATTACTTCTGTTCTATCTATTTCTATCAGGAACTTTCACTTGAATCTATTTTATAATATGATTTTGTATTTTCATTCAAGTTACTTAAATAGCACATATAAAAATGATCCATAATGAATACTCCATATTCATTTCTAACATTTATAAATTTTAAAAACTCACACAAAGGTAATTTAGAAAAAAATCAAGACAAAAATAATTTCCACTATAACCTCACTTATGAGAAATAATAAAAATGCAATATTTGGACTTATTCATTTCTAGTCTTTTTTCTGAATACAAATATATTTACATACTCATTAATATCAAACATGGGAATTATATATGAATAGGCAGATATATGTGCATATATGTGTCATTCTACAGTATGTAAATTTCAACAGAATGAAGTTCATTTTATTTTAAAACAGTTTATTTCGTAGATGCTAATGAAATCTCATTATCATTTCAATTTGCATTTATTTAGCTAACAGTGAAGTTTTTATCATATTTTTGATAATTTCATTTTCTCCTTTGTGAATAATCTGTTCATGCACTCTCTTCATTAGTCAGTGATTTATGTTCAGAATCAATTTTATATGTGAAAGTTAATGAACATTTTCCCTACTTTTAACTATCATTTAATTTTTTGCTGTCATTTTATGAGGGGGGGGTCTCTTACAGCTCTTATAACATTCCATACATCAGTTGTATCAAGCATATTTGTACATATGTTGTCATCTTCATTTCCTAGATATTTTCTGCTTGAACACTTGATATAAGCTCCTCTTTTTCCCCTCCCTCCCCCATCTTCCTAATTTATGCCAAAAATATTACAATTTTTCTTTTATAAGTAATTAGCATTATCATTTATTTTTTCTGCTTTTACACCTTATTTTTAAGCTTTAAAATATTGCTTCACCTATGTCTTCTTTATTTTCTGTGTATGATTACTTAAATTATTAAATTTTTTTTAAAAAACAATTTTTTGCGAATTAGCCTGGGTTTATATTCCAGGTTATCCTTTTTGAATTCAATAACAAACTATCAAGCCTTTTGATAGCTTGTCCTGTCTATGCTTTTGATTTCTCTTTTCCCTCTTTCCCCTCACCCGAGCTGCCACCTATCCTGCTACTTCATCTTTTCTCTCTTAAACTCCTCACCTCAGTAACCATAATAGGTTGTGTCTTTTAGTATGAAAACCTGTATCCTGATTTTTTTTTTCATGCTAGCAGTCTTCTCACACCATATGTATCTTTTGGTGATTGACTAAATTCACTCAACATAATGTTACCCAAGGCCATCTATGCCATAAGGTGCTTCACAGTTTTATTGTAGCAATGTGTCCAAAGTGAGGGGTTGCTGGAGTATATAGCATTTCTATTCTCATATTGTTTCCACAGTGGTTGCACAATTTCATAGTCCCAGCAGCGGCAGGTTCCAATCTTTCTACACTCTGTACAATGGTTGTTACTTTGTTTTGATTTTTACTTTCCTCCCCAGGCTGGTGTAAGGTGGTATCTTGTTGTTTTGATTTGCATCTCTCAGGTAGCTACTGCACACACGCATTTCTTCATGTTTGTTAATCATCTTGATACCTTCTTTATTGAACAATCTGATCGTGTCCTCTGCCATTCCAAATATTTATATTTGATCACACTAGAAATATCTTTATCCAACATGAGGGGAATGTCCAAATTGATTTTGTTATGTGACAGTGGATTATCCCTTTTTTATCTATTAATTGTTGACACATGTACATACTTGTATTTGTATCTGCAATGAAAGTAATTCATTTTTTCTATCCTTTCACGAGTAATGCAGCAGTTTAATTATTATATTTAAAAAATACATTAAAAACTAATTGCTGGCATGAAAGATTTCTGCAGTTCTGATGTAAAGCTACTTGATCTGATTTTAGGTGAAGCTTAAGATTACCCTATGTTGAAAGACAGACTCCATTTGGAGTTATCAGGGCGAGTTGAGTTAAATGGCACCATAGTCAGATCACTAAAGCTTTTGAAAAGTTTATAATTCATATTCAAAGAGATGTTATATCCTTTGTATTTTTCTTGTCATCTTTTAAATCCCTGTATAAAATGTAGTCTTTCTCCTCATATGCATTACTCACATTGGCTTTATTAAAGCTAATGTGAACTTCTGCCATTGCCATGTACACCTACAATGCACCTCCCTCAGTCCAACATTTTAATATCTGACTGATGTGGAAAGAAGAGTATCAATGGAGAATGATAATTGGGCACATCTAATCCTTATTTCTTGTTTTTTGTTTTTTGGCATCACTGCCCTCTGGTGGTGGGAGTAGGAGCCTAGCCTTGCTGCTGGATTTGAATCTCCAACCCAGTGGGCCGCAGTCTGCGTACAATCACTACGCCACCAGAGCTCAGCCCCTAAAGGTCATGTTTTCTTGGGGTTTTTTGGCATCACTGCCTTTGGTCGTGGGCGCAACCCAGTGCTGCTCCTGAGAGCCGTTGCTGGATTTGAACCGCCAAGCCTGTGGGCTGCAGTCCTGCACTCAACCACTTAAGTCACCGGGCTCAGGTACCCCTTATTTCTATAGGAGAATTTTTCATACAGAATTGTGACACCTGAGTGTGTGTGCGTGCCTGTGTGTGCCTAGGGGAAGACAGTGTGGATGGACCAAAGACCCAATTAATATTTTCTTTCCAAGCCAATTAATTTCAGCGGTGAGGAGGACATATTTTTCCTAAATTGAATAAATCTGCATTGCACTTAGGGGATTTTTCCATTCAGGCTTCAGCAAATGATTGAGTTTTATTCGCTTTTTCATTTTGATTGCACTCCTTTAAAAAATCATTTTATTGGGGGCTCATACAACACTTATCATGCTCAATACATACATCAATTGTATGCAGGCCACATTTCCACATTTGTTGCCATCATCATTCTTGAAACATCCTCCATCTACTTAGGCCCCCAGTATCAGCTCCCCATATTTCCCTGTCATCTGTACCTCAGGGTTGATTGTACTCTTTCATGAACATTTTATTGGAAATATAGGTTCCGTTATCTGTGGTAACAAACATCTCCAGAATTTCAATGACTTAATATAAGGTAAGCTTATTTCTCATTGTTATTGCTTGATTTCATATACTGATTTCTTTGTGGGTAGGGGAAGAGTGATCACTGTAGGCTTATAGAGATTCCATCTCATCACAAAGATAAAGTATCATTGCACAAGGGAAGCAGACTATAGTGAATCATATACTGGATCTTAAAACTTCCACATTGGAATATCATTTCATTGTCCAAACCTGATTTCAAAGGGAATTGGTGTTATTTTTATTTTTAAATGCCCTCCAGTAGGTTCCAACAAATAAGGACCATATATACAAGCAAATGAATCCCTGACTCGTCATGTGCCATTCTCATAATCTTTCCTATATTTAAGCCAACTGTTGTATTCACCTTGCTAATTCATTTCATCAAAGGTATTCGTCTCTTTTTGTGGCTGACTCTCTACCTGATAAGTCCACAGTTTCACCACCCCTTTTCATAAGAAACATTCTGGCTGTCTACTTCCAAGACAGTTTTTTAAAAATTTTTTCCAGCATTTCATGGTATACTCAATATTTTTCACCAACACCATAAATAAAGTGTATCACTTCTTCTGCAGTCTTTCCTACTCATTGTCTAATATATATATATGAAGCAATTGAAAAAATCATTGCTTGTGTCAGGTACACCTTATTCCTCAGTGATTTCTTTGTTCTTTAATATTTAAAAAGGTCTTTTACAGCAGATTTTCCCACTGGAATATATCTTATTTCTTGAATTCTGATTCTATAGGCATTAGGTTTTAATCTAAATAAAATGAAAGTCTTCAACACTTTCTTCATTTATCATAACAGTGCTTGTTGGTTAAGTTGTGAGGATTTTTGTTTTCTTTATGGTGATTTGTAATCTATACTGTAAGCTATAGTGTTTGTGAATTTCTTCAGTAAATGCTTCAAGTCCTCTTCACTTTTAACAAGCGATACTGTATCATCTGTATGTCCCAAGTTTTTAATGAGCCTTTTTCATTTCCTGGTGCTGCATTCTACTTCATGTAGTCCACTTTCTCAGATATTTTGCTTACTGTATATATTGAATAAATATAATGAAAAGCTACAACTCTGGCATGCACCACCCTTTCTGATTTTTGAATCATCCATTACTCTTTTTTTCTGTTTGAATAACTGCATCCTAGTTCATGTGAGAATAATAAAGTGTTCTGGAATTCCCATTCACCTCAATGCTTTCCATAGTTTGTTATGACTCACAGAGTAGAAAATCTTTGAATAATTAACAAAGTGCAAGTAATCATTTTTGCATTATCTGCTTTCAACTAAAAATCCATTAAGGTGAGGATCTGAACATGTCGCTTGCATTTCTTGTAGTTCACTGTGTATATATTATTGAAGCTAATTCTGAATTATTTTCATCAAATTTTTATTAACGACATTGTTTGATAACTTCTGCATTTTGTTTAATCACATTTCCTTATTGTAGGCACAATGTGGTTCTCCTCCAGTTGATTGGCCACATAGCATTCTTTCACATTGCGTGTCTGGGGGTGTAAATGAATGAGTACCACTGGCGTGGTACCCATTTGTTGAAATATTTTAATTTGTGTCTGTCAACTTTAATATCAGTGCAGCTTGGATTTCTTCCTTAAATAACGTAGGTTTTGTTCATATGCTACCTCTTGAAATAGTTGAACATTGGTCAACTTTCTGAGGGTTGTGATTTTGTATATTTGCTTTGCCATTTTCATAGTGCTTGAGTCATTCAATATTTGACCCATAGACCTCTTAAATTTTGCATGCCATAGCTTGAATTTTTTTTCTTAATTTCTGTGGCAGTCATGTGCTTATGTTAATTTTATGATTGAAATGTAAGGGTGGAGTCTAGCCTTTTAATCTGGAGATAGCCATTGAGTAGCCATGGAGGCCTCTATGTGGGCATGGTCTTATCCTGAGACTTCTGGGAAATCTTGCGATATTTCCCTCGTGAAGATGAGAAGCTATCTTCTCCAGTTGTTGGGAGTTAGTCTCAGAGACGAATAATCACGGACAAGACAAGATGGCAGCGTCCAAGAAGCTGGAGGAACCGGCGGAGAGACCACACGGCTTTGCCCTGAAGAAGCCAGACCTCTGAAGCTGGAGAGGCCATGTGGAGACCCCTGCCAGCGCTGAGTTGCTTCTGCCACCACTGGATGCACTTGATGGACCCTGAGCCCTGGAAGCGAGGACCTATGGGGAGACCCCTGCCAGCACCGGGACTCTGCACCCACTGACCTGTGACTTGATGTGTCAGAAGGAGACATTATAGACTGGTCTCAGGCATATGGGCTAATATTGGACTTATGACTTTGAACTGGATTGGGTTGGGATGCTTTCTCAGTGTTCCATTCCTTTTGTATATAAACCATTCCCTTATATCCATATGCGAGTCTATGAAATTTGTTTCTCTAGTCTACCCGGACTAACACAATTTCTTTACTTGTGTTAAATATGACACATGTATTTTTTATTTTAGTTTCCTAATTCAAGATCATTGCACATTTTATTCTAATGTTATAATTTGTCTTCTCTTTTATTTCATTATTTCTTCACATTACTTTAGATGCTTTATGTTCAAGTTTCAGAGTCTCTGCAAAAAATCATTTTGGGACTTTCAGCAAGATGGCAACTAGTACCACATACCAGTGAGACTCCGCAGAAATCAGGTCAGTGGAGTCACTAGAGTGAAATTCCACATGGTCAGCTTGCAGGAGGAACATCATAGAGATAAGCAGGCACAGATCTACCAGGTTTTAAGGAGTTAGAGACTTTTGGAGGCCATGGTTTAACCTTAGCCAGAGTCGGGATCCTATGCAGCCAGTCCAAAGGCTTTATCTCAACACAGCCACACTTGGCTACAGCCTCAGGGAAGGGTATAAACCCCTCCAGTCCCAAAGTCACAGATGGGGCTAAGCTATATTTTTACTTTTGTTTCCCTCTCTTCTTTTTCCCCAATAGCAGGCTCAGTCTTTTATTTTCATTTTTTATTTTCTTTTTCTCTTCCCTTTTATATGGCATGCCACTGCCGACCTCGAGGTCATTCCCCTTAGCATTGGGCATTTACACCTCCTCTCCATCCAGCTGGGGGAGCTCCACCTTCTGCAGCATAGCACAAGGCTTGGGAAAGCCCTCTCACCCTCCTCTGAGGAAAATTCTGCCCACCATTTCCCTATCTGTAGCATTTTATACACAACTGGGGTAATCTCGCCCATCTTATTCCAGTGGAAGTCCTGCCTATGTGGCTGGGGGAACGCCTATCCATCCACTGTGGTCCTGTGTGACTGAGCGAACTTCTTCTGGTATGCCGTAGTGCCTAACATGGCCTAAGGGAACCCAGAAAACACTCTTCAGTGTCCCATGCTACTATAGAAACCTCTTTCCAACTTCTACAGTGATCCATCTGACCAGGGCCACTCTGCAACCATCCTCAGTGCTCTACTACAAAGCATGCACTTCCATTGCCTTCTGTAGTACTCCTATGGCAGCAGTCACACCCACATACCCTTTGCGGCACGCCAAGCTGCTCTGGGTCAAACCATTATATCTTCATGTGACTTCACCCAGACCAACACCATCCTCATGAGTACAGAACAACCAAACTAGCATCCCCTGAGGGGACCATCCAACTTGCCCTCCAAATAGCAAAATACAGATTAACTAGGGAAAGAGTGGAGTCATAGGAGAATAAGCTATTAGGCTAATCTTAGAGTGTGATTGGCTGCAGCCAATTCAAACAAGTATTCCTATGAGTATCCCAGAGAGAGCCCAGTGCTCTTTGACTCTCTCCTCTAAAACAATGCAATGGCAGCACCAGTCAGCTCCAATGACCTCATTGAAAAAATAGGAGAAGTAAAAGGCAATGTCGGAATATGTCTTGAACCTATAGAAAAAAGCAGACATTGATCTGGCACTGAAAGAAAATTTGAGAAAGCTGCTTGGAGTTATACAGGATATTAGGAAAACAATAGAGAAAATTGATGGAATTATAGAGGAGATAAAGTCCATACACAAAAGGGAAATACAAGAGCTCCTAGATGAGATAACAAAAATCAGTAGCAGAATCATGGACTTCACCAATTGACTGGTGGAAGCAGAGAACCACACCAGTGACCTAGAGGACAGCCAAGCAGACTAACAAATGTGAAAAAAAAGTCTAATAAGGTCATCAGATGTTGCCAAGCTATCAAAAGATATAGTGTCTGGGTCTTAAAAGCTGGAGGTAAACAAATAGCCACCCAGCAGAGTAGCAGCCAAGTCCACATGGAGGAAGCATACCAGTCTGTGTGGTCAACGAGGTGTCGAAAGGATCAGGTCTCAGGCACCAAACAGAAAAAAAAACCCATAAAGCGTGTGTTCACCTTCTCGAGATGATCACTGAGGACATGTGGGGGCATAAGAGTGGTGAAAAGCTGATGGTGTCAGACTATCAAAAGATATAACTTCTGGGGTGTCCAAGGCACCAGGGTGAAAAAGCAGCCATCTAGTTCAGGAGCAACAAAGCCCACTATGGAAGAAGCACACCAGTTTATGCCATCATTAGTGTGAAAGGAATAAAGTATCAGGCATCAAGGAACCAAAAGTATATCATTGTGTGCCCACCTTCTCGATACAATCACAGAAGTCAAATGGATGCAGAGGTAAGCATGGTGGAGAAAGCTGAAGGTGCCTAACAATCAAGTGATAAAGTGGGGTCTTAAAAGGCTTGAAGATAAACAAATAGCCAGCTGGCACAGAGGCAGCAAAGTCCACATGGAAGAAGCACACCAGCCTGTGTGGTCATAAGGTTATAAGACAACAGGATAAGTTATCAGGCAACAAGGAACAAGAATCACATCATCAAGAATGAGGGCAGTGCAGGATGAGGACCCAAGGAAGGCCCATTTGTGGGCAATTGGACATCCACTTACAAAAGAGGTGCGGGGAGGAGACAGGCCAGTCAGGATTCAGGGAAGTAACAATGAAACATATAACATTCCTCTAGTTCTTAAATGCTTCCTACCCCCAATTCTGCCTTACAAATCCAGCTGGATTACACTGGTACAGATGAGAACTGGTAACACAGGGAACCCAGGACAGATGAACCCCTCAGGACCAGTAGTGAGAGTGGAGATGCTGGAAGGGTTTGGGGAAGGTGAAGTGGACAGGGAGATCTGATTACCAGAATATACACATATCCTATCTGGATGATGGACAGCGAAAGATTGGGCAAGGGGAGATGTTGGGCAGTGTAGGATATGACAAAATAGTAATAATTTATGAAATATCAAGGGTTGGTGCAGGGAGTGGTGTGAAAGGGGAAGGAATAATATTCAGATGTCAAGGGTTTGGTGGAAAAACAGATGGTTTGAGAATGATGGTGACAGTAGGCATGCGAAGGTGCATGGCACAATACATGTATCTATGGATTGTGATAAACGATTTATGAGCTCCCAATAAAATGTTAAAAAACAGATCATTAGAGAAGCTGAAATAACCTAAAAGCTATGCCTGATGATACGAAGCTCCACAACATTAGAATGATTGGATTGCCAGAGGGCAGTGATGCCAAAAAAAAGGAATAATTGGATTACTAGAGGAAGCCACAACAAATAAGTCAACTGCAAAAATAGTGATAGAAGTCTTAGAGGAAAACTTCCCCAGCTTAATGAATGAAAACCAGGAAATCCCTGAGGAGCCTGAAAGAAAACCAACTACACTAAATTCCAAGAAGTTGCCAAGGCACATAATAGTTAAACTATCAAACTTTGAGGAAAAGAAGAAAATAATGAGAGCAGCTAGGGAAAATAAGCAGTCATATAAAGTTTCCCAAATAAGAATATGCTCAGACTTATCAGCAAAAACTATGAAGAGGAGAGTTGAATAACATATTCCAAATATTGAAGGAAAATAATGAAATTCAAGAATACTCTACCTAGTTAAATTATCTACCAGAATAGATGGAAAAATAAGAGTCTTTGTAGACAAGGAAAACCTCAACGAACACGTTAAAATAAACCCATTTCTAGAAAATTTCCTTGCTGACCCAGCATGTGCAGAAAAATAGCATTTGCTGAGCACAAATAAGAGATCACCACATGAAACAACTCCATCTAGAAGACAACAGAGAATGCAGCCCCTTAGGTAGCATAAGGGTGGAAGGAAGTCAAGAATTAATACACACACAACACATTGATAAGAAAGGTAGCTAGGAAAATACCCAACACAAAAAGTATAAGATATCATCACAGAATCTACAGATGTATGTAATAATCATGAATATCAATGGACTGAACTCAGGTATTAAAAGGTTTAGGCTAGCAGTCTAGTTTACACAACACAACCCATCAAACTGTTGCCTACAGGAGACACATCTCAAGATTATGGAAAAAAATTGGTTGAGATCAAAGGCTGGAGAAAAGCATACCCAGGAAATAGCAATTCAAAAAAAGCAGTAGTTGCAATCCTAATATCAGATAAAATTATCCTCAAAGTGCAAACCAAAAAAGAGATAAGGAAGGACCCTACATAATCCTCAAGGGAACTAAAAACAAAGAACTACTAAGCAGTTTAAACATATATTCCCTAAATAAGAGATCCACTGACTACATAAATCAAATAGTTCAAAAGATGAAAAAAGAAATCACATGCTCAACAATTATAGTTGGTGACTTCAGTACATTGCTCTGTGAGAAAGATAGATCACAGGGAAAGAAACTCAACAAGGAGGCTCCAGACATAAACACTACAATTAGACCATTTGACCTAATAGATATTTCCAGAGCTTTCCACACAAATACTAAAAGAATTCACATTCTTTTTATGCCCACACAAAAGGAGTGTGTATTGGCCCAGATCAGAGATGCAATTAGGAAACGTCTAGAAACCAACAAAATTGAGAACACAACATACCAAAACTTAGGGGACATAGCAAAGGCAGGTAGTTACAAGTGGAAGCTTCATACCAATACATGCACACATGAAAAAGGAAGAGAAACGTATGATTGATATGCTGGCACAAAATTTATAGCAACTAGAACAGAGTCAACAGGACAATCCTACTAATAGCAAAATAAAAGAAATAATGAAGATCAGGACTGAGATTCAGGAAAGGGAAAATAAGAAAACTATGGAAAAAATTAATGCTACTTAAAGTTGGTTATTTAAAAGGATATACAGAATGAACAGACAAGGCAAATCTAACCAAAGAAAGGATGGAACAAATTTCAATAGCAAGGTTTAAGGATGAAACAGGGGACTTTACAACAGACCCAAATGAAATAAAAAAAGACAATTACACAGTACAATGAAGGACTGTGCTCCAATGAATTCAGCAACTTGAAAGATGTGGACAAATTCTTGGAAAAGTAATTCCTTCCCTAGACTACCTCAAATGGATGTCAAGAATCTCAACAAACTCATAGCTAAAGAAGAAATAGACAAGATTATCAAAGGACTGCCAAAAATAACGACAAAGTCTCCTGGGACAAATGGCCTCAAAGGAGAATTCTACTAAGTATTCAGGAAAGAACTGACACAAATCCTACTCGTCTGGAACATAGAAAAAGATGGAAGACTCCTGATCTCTTTCTGTGAAGCCAGTATAACTTTGATACCTAAGTGGGAAAAAATTCCAGAAAAATTGAGAACGATAGACCAATATTCCTAATGAGCATCGATGCAAGAATCCTTAACAAAATCCTGGCCAATAGAATACAAAAGCACATAAAGCAAATAATTCACCATGATCAAGTAGGTTCATACCAGGGATTCAGGGATGGATCAATCTAGGAAAACCCATTAGTATCATCTAACACATTGACATGGAAAACTGTCAGAACAACATGATAATATTAATAGATGTGGAAAAGGTGACATGAAAAACTGTCAGAACAACATGATAATATTAATAGATGTGGAAAGGGATTTGACAGCATCGAACACCAATTCCTATTTAAGGCACTAAAGAAGATAGAAATGGAAAAAAAAATTCTCAATATATTATAAGCTATATATGAAAAGCCAACAGCCAATGTTGTAGTCAATGGAGAAAAGGTGAAAACAACATCACTGAAAAAGGATATCAGGCAAGGGTGTCCCTTGCCCCCACTCTTATTTAACATCATACTGGATGTTTTAGGTTATAGCATAAGGCAAAGAAAAGACATCAAAGGTATTCACCTGGATAGGAAGAGATGAAATAATCATTATTTGCAGATTATATGAGTTTATATATAGAAAATCACAAACGCTCCACGGGGGATTATTGGAAGCAATAGAGGATTATGGCAGAGTAGTAGGATATAAGATCAACAAACAGAAGGCTATTGGACTGCTATGGATGGACACAAATACTGATGAGTCACAAATTGACAAATGGGATATACTGAAGACAAACCACTTGTGTATATTGAAAGAATTCACCAACAGTGAATAAGAAGTCCATGGCTAGAAAAAACACCTTTATCAATGACACATCAGAAAAAGACCTTATTACTAAAATCTACAATATTCTGCTAGCTTCCAAAAAGGAAAAAAAAAAAACCTACTTGCCCACTGAGGTGGTATGCATAGCATGTAAACAGAAGTTTTAGAAGAGCACAAATCGGAATGGTCAGTAAACACATGAGAAAATGCTCCTGATCATTAGCCATAAGAGAAATACAAATTAAAACAACTATGAAAAAACACCCTCAAAGATAGCCCAGTTAAAAAATCATAAACAACTACTGTGGAGGGCCTGTGTGAGATGAGACCTCTCATCCACTGCTGATGGACTTGTAGATGTATACAGCCATTATGGAAATCTATTTGGTGATATGTAAAATTGATGGAAATTGAGTTAACCTTCTAACCCAACAACAACAAAACAACCCTATAATCCTCCTACTGGGCATATACCCAGAAGAATCAAGAAACAATCCATGGCCAGACATCTGTGTTCCAATGTACATTGTAACACAGTTCACAATTGCAAGGAGTTGGAAACAACCCAGATTCCCATCACCAGATGAATGGATTGGAAAAAGCTTTGGTGCATACATACAATGGACTAGTAAAACCGCACATCCCTAAAAAGCAGCGATAAATGTATGAAGCACATTGCCACACAGTAAGGACTGAAGGAAATTATGCTAAGTAAAGTAAACCATGCATAAAAGGACAGGTACAACACGAGTCCACTGAGTTAAGCTTAAAATGCAAAAGGGGCATAGGGAAAAAGCTACTGTATTCATACATTCTTGGGGTTAGGCCGAGGTTATATGGCAGGCACCACACCAAACTGAGGAATACATAAAGAAGTAAAATAAAAAGGAGGGGGGTAAGGCGGGGAAGATGGGTAGCAGGGGAACAAGGCACTAACCCACCCACGGGGAGGGTATTGTTTATATCTCCACAGAGAAAGAGGGACCAGACTTCAACCCAGTGCTCCAAGATATGAATGCAACATACTGACACAAAGCAGGAAACCAATAGAGGTTGGAGGGACCAGCCCCAATCCCAACTAAGTGAACAGCGCCTCCCTCTCCACAGAATAATTCACTTCAGAGGACAGCACTGAAGCTACAACTCAGGGAGAGGGACATGTCTGATCAGAGTACATCAAAGCACATGAAGGGAGAGGAAGAAAGAGTGGAGCATATCCTGGACCACCAAGCCCTGAGGATGCTATTCCTGTTCAGATCAGCCAGTGCACACAGAACACCATAGGGCTTGCCCCACTATGAGACACAATGCGCCCCACTGACCTATAACACTATAACAGCAATGGATACAGTGTGGACATTGCACCTGATCTGACCCCACCACAATGAGGCAAAACTTTAAGGGTATGCAACAAAACGGCGAGGGGAGCAGAGAAACGTCTCCTGGGCATGGCACACAATCAGACTGGACTGGAAATCACTCCTAAAGGTCAGCAAACAGACCTTGAACAATTTGTGGGTTTTTTTTAACTTTGATTTTGGTTGTTTGTTTTGTTGCTTTGTATTCCTCTATCTTGGTTTTTGTGTATATATTATCTCTCCAGGTCTATCTAGAAAAGATAGGTGGGATAGTATATCTGAGGAGAAAAAACAGGACTGAAGTTCCCCTGAGACCTGCGAGAGGGGGAGGCAGGGAAAGGAAATGGGTATTAACAAGCCAAAGGGTAAGGGAATGAAAAGTGATCCAAAATTGATGGTGAGGAAGGTACAGGAGGCCCAGTAGAGCTTGCTCAAGGCAATATGACTGATAGGAATAACTGAAACCCAAATAAAGGCTGAACATGGTAGTGGCATGAAGAAATAGAGGAAAGAACTAGGAGACAAAGGGCATTTATAGAGGTCTAAACACAGGCCTATACATATGTAAATACATTTTATATGTTGTTGGGGAAATATATCTATGTGCATATATTTACAGATTTAGTATTAAGGTAGCAGGTAGACATCAGGTCTCTACTCAAGTACTCCCTCATGAACACTTTGTCCTAGTGTCCTGGCATTCCAAGATGCTCACATGCCCAGCAGGATCACTGAAGACAAAGCAGGTGCATAAACAAGGATCTTAAAGGCTTGAGATAAACAAACATTCATCTAGATGAAAAACATCAAAGTGCACATGGAAGCAGCACACTAGTCTGTGTGTTCATGCGTTGTCTACAGGATCAGGTATCAGACATCAAAAAATAAAAAAAAAATCATATCATTGTGAATGAGGGGGAGTCCAGTGTGGAAACCCAATGCCCATCTGTAGGCAACTGGAAATTCCCTGACAGAATGGTTGCGGGGAGAAGATGACCCAGTTAGGGTGCAGTATAACACCGATGAAACATACAACTTTCCTCTCATTCTTTAATGCTTCATCCCCCACCCCCACTATCATGATCACAATTCTAGCTTACAAATCTGGCTAGACCAGAACATGTACACTGGTACAGATAAGAGTGGGAAACACAATGCAAGTACAGATACCAGGAGAGTAAGGGAAAGGTGGGGTAGGAAGGGGTAACAAATGACAATGATCTACATATAACCCCCTCCCTGTGGGACAGACAACAGAAATGTGGGTGAAGGGAGATGTCAGACAGTGTAAGACATGACAATATAATAATGATTGATAAATTATCAAGGGTTCATGAGGGAGGGTGGGAGAGGAACTGGAGAAAATGAAGAACTGGTACACTAGGATCAAGTAGAAAGAAAATGTTTTGCAAATAATGATGGCAGCAAACAGATATACATGGATTGTGATGAGTTGTATAAGCCCCCAATAAAATGATTTTAAAATTCAAACCAGGTGCATTATAGCACAGATGAAACATTAAGGAAGTCATTTTGGTCTTTCCTGTTTTTACCCCATGTTCTTAATATCATTCCACAACTCGTCTAATCTTTAGTCATCAACATTCTGTACATAAAATTTGTTCTTGAGATGTTCTCTAAATTCAGGTGGCATATATTTAAGGTCTTATTTTGTTCTTTTCAACTTGTTTTAATTTTCTTCATCCTTTATCCAACTTTACCATGCATAATAAATGTTCATGATTGGTTCTACTATGGTCTCCTGGCCTTCATTTGGCAGATGATATTGATTTTCTCCATCAACATGGAGAAAATTTCTCTTTACACAAATGTATTCCATTGAATTCTTATGTATTCCCTCGGGTAAGGTACACATGATGTATAATCACTGTGTTGTCAGAAAGGTATTTACAATGGAGAAGTAGGTTTTGCAAAATAAGTTGTGTGATTTCTAACGTCATTTCTATGACCACGGCCATATTTTCTTTTTCACCTCTGCTTTGTTTCCAACATTCATAAACCGATCACCAGCAATTATAGTGCATCTTCCCTGCATATTTGATCAATCTAAGACTATAGAATGTGTAGAATTATTTAATTTCTTCAGCATTGACTTTAGTTGTTGGTAAGCAAATTTGAATAATAGTGGTTTTGCTGGTTTTATCGGATCATTGATAGCACTGTAGTTCAAGATAGATCTTGAAATGTTCATTTTTATGATGAAATGATATTATTTCTCTTCAATTCATAATTCCTAGAATAGCACACCATATGATCTTCTGATTCAAGTTTGCCAATCACAGTCCATTTCAGCTTCCTAACATGGGTTTTTTTGCATTCCATTTCAGATTTGAGAATACATATGCTTTTAGCTTCATATTCTGTGTATTCTGTGTTCTGATTATTAGGGCTGATTATTAGGGCTGTGTGGAGCTCTTTTATTATTATTTGGAGTCATGACACATCAGCAAATGAAGATGCCTAAAGCTTTGCTCCATTCCTGTCATCACAGGCGATTCTGTTTCCAGGTGGCAGTTTTTCCTCAGTTGTATTTTGTGTGCAAGCCAACACAAGAAGCTCACCTTTTAGTACTATACCTGACAAGATTCCACTGCTATTTATGGGGTTTTCAGTACCTGATTTCTCAGAAGTATCTGGGTCTTCCTTCTTCCTAATCTACTTTAGCCTTGAAATGCTTCCCCAAAATGTCCTCCATTGATGACCTGTTGTTATTTGAAACATCAATGGCATAAATTCCAGCATCACAACATGCAATTCATCACATTATGACAGAGAAGTGCTGATTAGATGTGCCAGAAAATGCAATTCCAGAAATTCCAAATGCATGTCCAGAAAGAGAACTGTGAATCTATGAAAACCTTGGTGACTAGTATACATTCACTTTCTAAAAGTCTAGCTTCAGTGACTTTAAAAAATGGCAATTACTAGGTCTTTTAAAATCAATTACAGAATATCACATACAAAGCGTGGAGTGAAAAAGCAAGTGAAAGGATGCTAATAAATTTTCAAAAGCAAACACCAAATACTGAAATATATATTTCAGAAATCATTATTTTGATGGAAATAAATGGGACTAGATATCTCTGCTGTTCTATATCCGTATTTAGCTCTCTTTCATTGTCTCGACTCCTGCCTGTTCCTTCTAAAACAGCGGTTCTCAACCTTCCTAATGCCACAACCCTCCAGTACTGTTCCTCATGTTGAGGTGACTTCTCAACCCTAAAATTATTTTCAATGCTGCTTCATAACAAATTTTGCTACTGATATGAATTGGTTCACCCCTGTGAAAGGGTTGTTTGACCCCCGAAGGGGTCATGATCCACAGGTTGAGAACCACTATAAAAACAAAATCTTGGAGTATGATTAATCATGTGAATGGTAAGTACCCCCTTCTACTGATCTCTAGCTATATGCTGTTTCATTTTAAGAACAAAGGAGAGAAAAGTTCTGTTCCTATAATACACCATTTGAAACAAACCAGGATTGTGAAGCTACCAGGCCTGGCATCAATTAAGTCAGGATCTCGTTGTGAGTAGGTGGGTGGGGTCATCCACTTAATGCATATCTCACATTGATTACAATAAAGTAATGCCCTGTATCTTAATTGATGTCACAAGATATTTACAGTTTTTTTTAGCCTGTTTCCCTTGTCTGCTTGGCACAAAGTCTGGAAGGATCAATGGTCCATGTTTAGTTCCACTTTCTTCTGCCATCATTTCTTGTATTTAGCTCTTCGGAAGTGAGTTAATAATGTAAAATCTGGTTGAATTAAATTCATTAAACTGTGCTGCCAATTCTCTTCCCTTCATGCATTTTTAAAGAGGTCTCAAACCAGTGATGGATTTCTAATGCTCTAGGAAAAGAAAGCAAGGATGAGACCATAAACCTGAATGGGGACTATTGTTTGTTATAATTACTCAGTTGAATTATTTCACTTTATACCCAGCAGGAAGAGGAAATCTCAACTTCCATAGGCTGTGCGAGTGGCAAGATCCGCGGCGGAAAAAATGATAGAAAGTGCCACTTCAGTCAGTCAAAGACATGACATAGTGCTGCTTCACATAGAAAGCTGAGAATGTTAACATGTGAAGTAGGAGGGGGTCTTGTTTCTATAGAAACCTAACATATTCCAACTAGGATTCGCAATGCCTTTTAAAAATTTTTACAGTTAGAAACAAATTAGCAACCAGGTCTCAGTCTGTGCCTACATCTTAAAGTGTAACTATAAGAGCCAACTGTAGAAATGGTCTAATTTGAGCCCTGCTTCCCCTCTTCCGAGCATGTCTCAAATGCTCCCCAAGGTCTTTCTGCTTAAGTTGACTGATGCAACTAGAGTGAAGAAACTTAAGGCAATGTGCAGGAAAAAAATTAAAGGCAACATTTCTCCTAAACTTATGATAACAAAAGGTCAAATTTTCAGCAAGCAGAAAGCTCTTCATGAGGAAATATTCTTAGAAATTAAATACTCATATCTCTATTAGTTTTGGCAAGTGTGTTAGCACAAAAATGTTATGTTACTACCTTCAAAGAAAAATGTTAGAAAAAGACACTTAATGTTTTTAATTATTTTTATTTCCAATCACAAGACCTCCTCTCCCCACACACATAGCAAATAAAAAACCACCACATCTGGACTGTATTTTATTACTTCTCTCCCTCACTCCAGTATCTGTTCCTGTTAAACAGTCTTTTTTATCTTAGTCATAAAGTGTTTCTAATGATTTGATTGGTTATGGACTCAGTCAGTACTTTAGAATTTACTCTCATGACAAATCAGATAGATTAAAAATTTCATGCTCTGGTTCTACACTCTCATGTTTTCATTTTTATATATAGAATCAATTCCTGAGTCTGCACCTGTTCAGTATATATGAAAGTTGTAATGACTGAAATCATTCTCCTATTAATTTTATGTTTTTTAAAGACCACCATGGAAATCCAGCCCAGAGCATTGGTGAAATACTGGGTGGCTCACTCAGTCTTTCCTCTGGAAAAACTCAGCATTTAGAAGAGCTTAAGGAGTGCAGGTGCTTCTAATAAAGAGAAAATGCCTTTTCTATTAATAATGCAGCACACACAGTCCTCTTGTTGCTGGATCCTTTTTGCTGACTCAAAGGGAAAAACAAAACAAAACTAATTCACCTAGTCTTGATTTTGCACCAATCTCAAACACCTCTGGATTGAGCACTATATTTTAGGCAGTGACAGAGGAAAGGCAATTTTACATAGGATATGCAAGGTTTAAAAGAGGAATTCCATTGCTCTGAGTCATCTTTTACTATTGTGGTTGATTTTTTGTTACCTACCAATGACCCCCAATTCCCCATCTGATATTTATGATTTTGAATAAATTCTTAGTGATTGAAACAGCCAGTTCCCTTTGAAGCTCTCAGAGTCAAATGGGATTTTATGTTACATCAATACAAAGATTGATCAAGTTTGACAACACAACCACTCCTTTGGACAAGCAATTTAGAACTTTAACAGTGGCTACATGCCAACATTTTCACATGTGACTGTCTGGACACTTGAGATCAATTAGCCCATCCGAGTCCTCCATTCCTGTCATCCCAAATCACCACACCAGCTATAGCTTCTTCCAGCCACTATCTGGTCATGCATACTTATTCCATTGTGTTTCTAGTGACTGTTTTTTGACAGTTATCATCCTTACATCTGACTTTTCTTTGTGAGCACTGGAAATTTCATTTCATTGTGGAAAACGCCCTTCTATCCTCGGCCTTGTGAGATAACCCTTGTGAGATATCCTAATGTTAGCAGAAGACTCCCTTGATGGTGCAAAAGTAGGAAGTGTTCAGCTGCTAATGAGGAGGCTTGTTTCTACCCAGAGGTGCCTCAGAAGAAAGGCCTGGAAATTGACTTTTGAAAACGCAGTCATTAAAAACCCTAGTACAATTCTCTTCTGATACACATGTGATCACCATAGGGTTGCGGCTGACTTGATAACAAGTATTTTTAACTAACTGAAAATGATTCTTTCTGAAGAATTCCCCAACAATGTTTCTGAGTTGTAGGTTCTTCCATATCCCTTCTATAAGCTACTTCTTGTTGAATGCCAAATTATGTCAACACTTAAAGATTTGAAATAACTTTTATTTTGCCTACAATTTTGTGGGGCAGGAGTTTGCAAAGGGTTCAGGTCAGCTATTTTCCCCACTCTGATCCACGTGTTTACTAATAGAGCAGCTGGGGAAGGAGGATCCCTTTTAAGGATAGCTCCTTTTAAGGTATAGCTCTCTTAACCAGTTCCCTGTTTCAGCTGGCTAGTCTCACTTCCTGCCTGATCTCCCTGAAGAAAAGCCACATGTGGACCTACCACGATGCAGCGCTGGGTGCAGGAGCAGCCGTGTTAATAACCCTGCCAGCGCTGAGATGCTTACGCATTCACTGAATCATCTTTGTTCCTGCAGTAACATCATTGTGTGTGTCTCTTGAGATGGAGGGGGACTTTGTGGATTGGTGTCGGGCATATGGGTTAATGTTGGACTTGGGTTTGGGTAGCACTGGGTTGGGGTGTTTTCTTGATGTGCACTTTCCCTTTATATAAAACTCTCTCTTAAAATGTGTCTATGGATTTGTTTCTCTAATGTACTCAGACTAACACAGTCAGTAAATTTGTTTCTCTAGTCAATCCAGTCTAGCATAAAAGGGAAGGGAATTAGACTTCACCTCTCAGTGGGAAAGAGATAAATAAATTGTGACCATCTAATCTACCATATGTCATGTATCAGAAATCAGAGATCAGATGACATTCTCCCAATTCCCTTTTGTCTTACTTCCACCAAATTTACTCCTCCACCTCTTGCAGTTTGGGTTCTGGCTTCTAGCACTTTTTCATTCTTTCTTTTTAAAAAATTAAAATATCATTTTATTGGGAGCTCTTATAGCTCTTATAACAATCCATACATCCATTGCATCCTGTATATTTGTATATATGTTGCCATTATCATTTTCTAGATGTTTACTTTCTGTTTAGCCGTTGGTATCAACTCCTCTTATTTTCCCTCCTTCCACTCTCACCCTTGTGATCCTTTGATAAATTATAGATTATTATGTTCATATATTACAGCAACAGCTTTTTCCTTTCCCCACAGTTTCTCCTGTTTGTCCTCCTGAGGGGGGTGGAGTGGGGAGGGGTATGTGGTTATATGTTGATCATTGGGATCTGTTTCCCCCTTCCTCCTCTCCTTTCTTCACCTTCTCCCTACTCTTCCAGTATTGCTACTCCCACTCTTATTCCTGTATTCTGGCATGAACTCTCTTATCTCGTATCTTTACCTGTTCATGTACTCTAGTCTAATCCTCAGAGAAAGGCAGTAGTGGGTCGTGATAGTGGGGGAAATGAGGAAGCCTGAAGGAACTAGAGAAATATTGTGTGTTTCATCAGTGCTTGACTGAATCAAGGATGGTTGAATCATCCATCCTTTCCTTGTGACCCCTTTGTGATATGTCCCATTGTCTACAGAAGGGCTTTAGGACTCTTCTCCAAACCCTATCATTCTCAACAATATGGTTTTGTTGTTATTTTTTCTGTTGGTTCTGATGCCAGTTACTCAGCCCCAATGACACCTCATGATGGCACATGTTGGTGTGCTCCTTCCATGTGGGCGTGTTGCTTCTCTGCTAAATGACCATTTGTTTAACTTCAAGCCTTTACGACCCCAGCCATGATACCCTTTGATAGACAGGCATCATCTTCTTTCTTCACCACATTTACTTATATACCCATTGTATCTTCACTGATTGTGCTGGGAGGATGAGCACCACAGAATGCCAGGCAGTTATAACAAAATGTTCTTGTATTGAGGGGAGGATATGAGCAGAGGCCCAAAGTCTGTCCACGTCCTTGGTGTTTTGCCATATAAATATATGTACCTAGGTCAATACTTCTATTTTTATAACTTAATGTATTTATATATGTAAACACATATGCTTATACCACTATCCATAATTTTGTTTCCTAGATCTTTCCTCTATTTCTTTTTACCTTCCTGCTGCCCCACCATCATGCTCACTCTCCTGCCTCTTAGCGATTCCTCTCAGCTAGATTGCTGTTGCTCTAACACCCCTAAGTTCACTGCACCCTCCTCCTCCTTACTGTTGATTTTAATTTCTTTTTGTTGCCCTGTTTTGGAATTGTTTACTCACTGCTCTCTTTCCCCACCTCCTTCTTCCCCAAGTCCCCCGGGATCATCAGGCCCATAGTTTTCTTCCTGAACTATCTTATATATGTATCTTATATATGTATCCTATATATGTATCTCCATGTTGATCTCATATATGTAGGCAAACCAACAATGATAAAAACCAAACAAAAAGAAAACAAAAGATTGAAGAAAAGGAGGAAAGGAAAGATAAAACCCGGCAATTCCAGGTCTGTCCGCTGATCAATATATCCATCTCCCCACTGGGCCTGGGGGAATTCCAAGAGTTTCCCCTCCTAGCCTGAAGTCTATATTGGGGCCTCTTCAGAGGCTTTGTGACTTTCTATGCTTCTGCCGATGATCTGTTATGTTCTCTTCTTGTTTTGCCCTGCTGTGGGTGATTCAGACAGGACTAGCTCCCCCACCGTGTGTCCCAAGTATTATTGTCTGTCATAGTATGCTCCAGTGAGGGAACAATATGTCTTAAGCTGTTGATATCCTATGGACCTCTCTGTGCCTTAGCTGTTCTGTGCAGGGATGCTGTCCTCCAGGCTTGACGTGCGATATGGAGTCTAACCCATTCCTTTCTTTTTTCCTTTTTGGTTTGCTTCCGTGTGGGCCTGGCATCCCGGCCAGTCTCCACAACCTGTAGGTTTAATGTTGCTCTCAGTCTTATATACTTCTAGGAACGGGGTCAGTTGGGCTCTGGTTGGTGCTGTCTCTGTAGCCCAATCTTTTCAGGAATTTCTTCTCATGGTTACATTGCTTTCAAGGTTGGCTGTGCCGTGGTGGGGTCTCTATGAACATTCCCAATTCTTTGGAGGCATAAACAATACTCTCCCCCTGGGTGGGTTAGTACCCTGCTCCTCCCACCTCTTTTCAGGCCATCAACACTGCATTCAGCAGTTAAAATTACTCATCAATCCCCAATCTGTATTCACCTGCCTCCCTCTCCTCTGATTTATTTTCTCCCTCTTATGTTCTTTTATCCTCCCTTTCACCCCAATCAAGACCTGGCAACCTCTGGTCCATTGCTTCATCTTTTGTGGCAGTCATGTGCTTATGTGAGATGTAGGGGTGGAGTCTAGCCAGTTAATCTGGAGATAGCCATTGAGTAGACAAAGAGGCCTCCATGTGGGCATGGCTTTCTCCTGAGACTTCTGGGAAATCTCACGATATTTTCCCCATGGAGATGAGAAGCTATCTCCCCAGTTGTTGGGAGTTATTCTGAGAGATGATGAATTATGGACAAGACAAGATGGCAGCATCCAAGGAGCTAGAGGAGCCGGAAGAGAAGCCACATGGCCTTACCCCGATGGAACCAGACCTCTGAAGCTGGGGAAACCATGTGGAGATCGCTGCCAGTGCTGAGTTGCCTCTCACACCACTGCATGCTGTTGATGGACCTTGAGCCCTGGAAGTGAGCAGCCATGGGGAGACCCCTGACAGCGCCGGGATTCTGCATCCACTGGCCTGTGATTTTGTGAGTCAGAAGGAGCTTTTATAGACTGGTATTGGGCATACATCGGATGTATGACTTTGAACTGGACTGGGTTGGGATGCTTTCTTAAAGTCCTATTCCTCTTGCATATAAACCATACACTTATATCCATATGCACGTCAATCAATTTTTTTCCCTAATCTACCTGGACCAACACATCTTCGTAGCCTTGCCCTCCCTCCCTTGAGAACTTTGAAAATCTATTCTTTTTGGTATGCAAGTCTTAGTCTTGGTATTTATAGCAGTTGTGTCATACAATATTATTTTAATGTTAAACCTCTGCTTTCACAATTTTCATTTTCAATAACAGTCTAAGCAGAAGAAACATTAAGAATTTCTAAAGAGAGAGAAGGAGGGAAGATGGCGGCCAGGTAGTAGGCTCACGCCCAGAGCTCCTGGAGATCGGTGAGTGGGGGTAACTCAGGGAAGGGTCGGCTCTCGAATTGGGTTTTGTGATTCCAGGAAAGTTCAGAGCCCTCCTCTGAACCAGGACCAGGCATGACCTGCATGCCCACGCTCCCCACAGATGAAGGCCCAGACGCTGTGCTGGCAGAATCCAGGGTGCCCGCTCCACGACTGTCAAATCAGGGACCCACAGTTAATCAGCACCCATGTGCAATCGCTAACCAGTCCTTCTCACCCCAAGGTGCGCAGTGTGCCCAGGGGATACCCCACGCAGACCCGCACCTCTCGCTTCCCACCCCCAGGGACTCGTGTGTCCCCAGTGGAAGGTGGGTCAGCCCCTCCCCCACCCAGGAGGCCCGCGCCCAGGCACACCTTAAGGACGCCACCAGTGCCCAGGATAAGATCAACCCGTCCCCTAAACCCACGCCCACCACCTGGGCCACACTTTCTAACAGGAGCAAAAGGAACGCCCGCACTCCCCACAGTTGCCTGCACTCCTCACATATGCTGCCAGTACAGTGCGCCCGCCCCATGACCCGTGGCAGAGAGGTCTGCCTTACATTGTCCCCTGGGTAACCAGCCAGCCAGTCCTCCCCACCCCAGAGTGCTAGAGGATTTTTTCCCCACCTATCTGTGGAAAGTGCCCTGAGTTAGTCCGGGTAGACTAGAGGAACAAATTTCAGAGACACGCATATAGGTATAAGGAAAGGGTTTATATACAAAAGAAATGTGACCCTAAGAAGGCATCCCAATCCAGTCCAGGGCAAAGTCATAAATCCAATAATAACCCATATGCCCGAAATCAGTCTATAAAGTCTGCTTCTGACTCAGGAAGTCACAGGTCAGTGGGTGCAGAATTCTGGTGCTGGTAGGGGTCTCCCCATGGCTGCTCGCTTCCAGGGCACAGGTCCATCAACAGCATGCCACTCCAGCTTCAGAGGGCTGTCTTCATCAGGGCAAAGCCCTGTGGTCTCTCCACCGGCTACTCCAGCCTCCCAGCCGCCATTCTGTGTTGCCTGTAGTTAATCATCTCTGAGACTAACTTCCAACAACTGGGGGAGATAGCTTCTCATCTTTACGAGGGAAATACCACGATATTTCCCAGGAGTCTCAGGTGAAAGCCATGCCCACACAGAGGCTTCATCGGCTACTCAATGGCTTTCTCCAGATTAACAGGCCAGATTCCACCCCTATATTTCAATTATAAAATTAACATAAGCACATGACTGCCACATGCCCCTAGCCAGGAACAGATCACCCAATACCCTCCCCACCCCCTAAACCCACTCCCCTGCTCAGCCAACATGCTCCATCAGATCTGCAAGGTCCAGCTGCAAACAGTTCCTGAGGAAAGCTATAATATAAGACCAGCCTCCTAAAGAGAGACCCCAGGGCCACAAAACACCAAGGAAAACGCCACCTATTCGAATAAATCAAACAAAAAACAGCTAGCCGCTTCCACAGTATCAAGAAAAGAGAAACTAAATCCAATGCAAGAAGACCAGCTGGACCTAGCAGCAGTCATAGAAAATTCAGAGATTGATCAACCACAGAAAGAAATCTTCAAGATGTTACTAACATGTATGCAGCTCTTAAGTGACACATTAAAGAAGAAAGAAGAATTGATACAGGAGATAAGGGCCACGCACCAAAGGGAAATTCAAGAACTAAAGAGTGAGCTAACAAAAATTAATAGTAAGCTCTCAGATTTCAGCCAGAGAATGGAGGAGGCAGAGAACAGGACAAGTGACCTAGAGAAATCGCAGGTAGAAATTAATAAATGGAAGAAAAAAATCTAACAAGTCTATGAGAGAAGCAGAAGAAAATATTAGAAGCCTGGCTGATACTATGAAAAGAAACAACATTAGAATTATCAGTCTGCCGGAGGATGAGGCATCAAGAAAACCAACATCCAAAATAGTGAGGGAATGCTTAGAGGAAAACTTCCCTAGCTTAATGAATGAAAACCAGAAAACCATACAGGAGGAAGAAAGAACACCAGCTAGACTAAACCCCAAGAAGAAAACACCAAGACGTATAGTTGTTAAACTATCCAATTATGAAGAAAAAGAGAAAATCATGAGAGCAGCTAGGGGAAAAAGGGCAATCACATATAAAGGCAGACATTAGAATATGCTCAGACCTATCAATGGAAACTATGAAGAAGAGGAAAGAGTGGAGCAGCAAATTCCAAAAATTGTAGGAACACCATGCAAACCCAAGAATACTCTATCCAGCCAAATTATCTATCAAAATTGATGGAGAAGTAAGAGTCTTTCCAGACAAGGAAAATCTCAGAGAATATGCCAAAAGGAACCCAGCCCGGTTCACTGGGAGAAGAACAATAACCACCTAACACACACAAAACGAATCTACCCAGAGACTATCAAAGGGATAAGAGCCCCCAAGATAACTCTGGCTCAGAGATGGAAGAAAGGCAAGAATGAACTACAAACAGACATTGCCATAACCCATGCAAATAGAAAAACATCCTATACAAGAGCAAAAAATGACAACACAGAGTGCACAGATAGATGTAATAACCCTAAATATTAATGGACTGAACTCAGGCCTTAAGAGACAGAAATTAATAGACTGGTTGAGAAAACATACCCTCTCAATCTGCTGCCTACAGGAGACACATCTTAAGATCACAGAAAAAAAATATATTGAGAATCAAAGGCTGGAGAAAAATATACCAAGCAAACAGCAATTCCAAAAAAGCAGGGGTAGCAATCCTAATCTCAGATAAAATTGACCTCAAAGTGCAAACCATAATAAGAGACAAAAAAAGACACAATATAATGCTTAAGGGAAAGGTAGACAATGATCCAATAAGCATTTTAAATATATATTCTCTGAATGAGAGACCTGCAGAATATGTAAACCAGACACTTCTATGATGAAAAAAGAAATTAAAGCCTCAACAGTTATAGTGGGTGACTTCAACACACCATTCTCTGAGAAAGACAGATCACAGGGAAAGAAAATCAACAAGGAGGTGAGAGATCTAAATACTGCAATTAGACAGTTTGACTTGGTAGATATTTACAGGGTCTTTCATCCAGAGGAAAAGCATTTCACATTCTTCTCAGCACCACATGGAAGTTATTTGAAGATAGACCACATACTGGGACATAAGGAAAATCTACATAAAGTTAAGAACATTGATATCATACAGAACTCACTCTCAGACCACTCTGCCATAAGGTTGGAAATCAGGAAAAGGAAGGTGAGGAGAACTAGAGAAAATAGTTGGAGAATGAATAATTCTCTATTGCAAAAGGAAAGTATACTGGCCCAGATCAGAGAGGAAATTAAAAAATTTCTAGAAACCAATGAGAATGAAAGCACGACATACCAAAACTTATGGGACACAGCAAAGACAGTCGTAAAAGGAAGTTTCATTGCAATACAGGCACACCTGAAAAAGGAAGAGCATCTCATAACTGATACGTTGACACAGAATTTACAACAACTAGAGCAGAGTCAGCAGGATAATCCCACTAATAGTGAAAGAAAAGGAATAATAAATATCAGGGCTGAGATTCATGAGAGGGAAAATAAGAAAGCAATGGAAAATTAATGCTGCTAAAAGTTGGTTCTTTGAAAGAATTAACAAAATTGTTAAACCATTGGCCAACTTAACCAAAGAAAGGAAAGAGAAAATTTCAATAGCAAGAATAAGGAATGAAAGAGGGGATATCACAACTGACCCTAATGAAATCAAAAGAACAGTCAATCATTATTACAAAGATCTATACTCCAATGAACTCAACAACTTGGAAGACACGAACAAATTCTTTGAAAAGCAATCTCTTCCTAGATTGTCCCCAGTGGATGTCAAGAATCTAACAGATCCATAGCAATAGAAGAAATAGACAAGGTTATCAAGGGATTACCAAGAAAAAAAATCACCTGGACCAGATGGCTACACAGGAGAATTTGACCAAACATTCGGGGAAGAACTGACACCAACCCTACATGAGCCCTTCCAAAGCATAGAAAAAGATGGCAAACTCCCAAACTCCTTCTATGAAGCCAGTATAACACTGATACCCAAACCAGGCAAGGATCCCACAAGAATTGAGAACAACAGACCAATATCCCTAATGAATATCAATGCAAAAATCCTTAAAAAAATACTGGCCAATAGAATACAAAAGTATATAAAACAAATAATTCACCATGACAAGTGGGATTTATACTCGGAATGCAGGGGTGGTTCAATGTACAAAAGACCATTAGTATCATTCACCATATTGACAGGAAAAATATAAGAATAATATCGTTATATTCATAGACACTGAAAAAGCATTTGACAATATTCAACACCAATTCATGTTTAAGACACACAAGAAGATAGGAATAGAAGGAAAATTCCTCAAGACAATACAAACTTTATATGAAAAACCAACAGCCAATGTGATAGTCAGTGGAGAAAAGACAAACACAATCCCACTGAAAAAGGGGACCAGACAAGGATGTCCATGGTCCCCTCTATTATTCAATATCATACTGGAGGTTTTAACTAACAGCATAAGGCAAAGAAAAGACATAGAAGGTATACACCTGGGGAAGGAAGAGGTGAAATTACCATTATTTGCAGATGATATAATTATATATATGGAAAACCCCAAAAGCTCCACAAAGGGATTACTGGAAACAATAGAGGAGTATGGAAGAGTGGCAGGATACAAGATCAACAATCAGAAGTCAATTGGTCTGCTGTAAACATCAGATAAGACCACAGATGAGGAGATTAAAAAAAGAGGTACCCTTCACAATAGCCAAGCACAAATTGAAATATCTAGGGATATACCTGACGAGAAGACCAAAAGATTTATATGAGGAAAATTATAGAACACTATTACAGGAAACCAAGAATGACTTCAAGAAATAGAAAAAAATATCCCATGCTTGTGGATCGGAAGACTCAATGTAGTAAAGATGACAGTCCTACCCAAATTAATATATAAGTTTAATGCAATACCAATACAAGTACCATCCTCCTTCTTCAAAGAAATGGAAAAAATGATTACCAACTTCATATGGTGAGGGAAGAAGCCCAGAATTAGTAGAGAACTCCTCAAGAAGAGGAACATCATGGGAGGGCTTGCCTTACCTGACTTTCACACATACTATATAGCCACAGTTGTCAAAACAGCATGGTATAGGCATAATGACAGATAATCAGATCAATGGAAAAGAACTGAAAATCCAGAAATAAAAATACAAGCATACAGACAACTGGTCTTTGATAAGGACCCCCAAAGTATCAAATGGGAACCAGATGCCCTTTTCAACAAGTGATGCTGGAAAAAATGGATATCTACCTGTAGAAAAATGAAGCAAGACTCTTACCTCACTCCATGCACTAGAATAAATTCAAGGTGGATTGCAGACCTTGAAGTAAAACCCCAAACTCTTAGGGCCATCAATGAGGGAATTGGAAACACCTGAGAACACTGGCACAGGGACTACATAGGCTAACAGAAATAGGGAAAGACACAAACACAGAGGAGGCTCAAATTGACAAATAGGATATGCTAAAGATAAAACACCTGTACACATTGAAAGAATTCACCAAGAGAGTAATAAGAGAGCAGACAGACTGGGAAAACATCTTTGGCAATGACAAATCAGATAAAGGCCTTATTACTAAAATCTACAATATCCTGATAGCTTCCAAAAAGAGCAAAACTAACTGCCCACTGAGGAGGTGGGCAAAGAAATTAAACAGAAGTTTCACAGAAGCAGAAATCAGAGAAGCAGATATATATATATATATGAGAAAATGTTCCCGATCATTTGCCATAAGAGAAATGCAAATCAAAACAACAAAGAGATATCACCTAACACCCTCAAGGATAGCCCCATTCAAAAAGTCAGAAAGTAACAAATGCTGGAGAGGCTGTGGGGAGATAGGGTCGCCTATACACTGCTGGTGGACCTGCAGGTATGTACAGCCACTATGGAGATCATTTTGGAGATATCTAAAAGAGATGGAAATTGAACTACCATATGACCCAGCAATTCCCCTGCTGGGCATATACCCAGAAGACAAGCAACAATCCAGGACCAGAGATCTGTGCTCCAATGTTCATCACAGCACAGTTCACAATCACAAGAAGTTGGAAGCAGTACATATTCCCATCAACTGATGAATGGATTAAAAAGCTGTGTTACATATATACAATGGAGTACTATGCATCACTGAAAAGCAGTGATGAACGCATGAAGCACGTCACCGCATGGAAAGAACTGGAGGAAATTATGCTAAGTGAAGACGGCCAAGCGCAAAAAGACATGTACAATATGAATCCGCTGAGGTAAGCACATTAATAATTTTAAAATTGGAAACGGGCATTGGGATAAAGCTACTATATAGAGAAAATCCTGGGAGAAGGCCCTAGTAATATGGCAGGGGTCAGATCAAATCCAGGGCTACATATGGTAGCCAACCAGGGGAGAAGGGGGAGAAGGGGCAGATGGCAATGTGTAAAAAGGGAAGGGGGCACTAAACCATCAAAGGGGAGCATATTGTTTATATCTCCACAGGGAAAGAGGGACCAAACCTAAACCTGGAGACCCAAGATGTGAATGCAGCATGACAGCATGGAGTGGAGAACCAGTGGAGGGACCTGAGAACACAACCCCAACCCCAACTATAGGGACAACCATCTCTCTACCACAGAAATTTGCCTTGGAGGCCAGCATTTAAGCTGAAGCTTAGGGAGTGAGATAAGCCTGACCAGAGCACATGAGAACAAATGAAAACGGAGGAAGAGAAAATGACCTGCATCATGGCCCATCGAGCCTCCAGGATGATATTCCCACTCAGAACAGCTAATGCATAAAGATGACTACACGGCCGGCCCCACTATGAAATATGGCTACCCTCGCTGAGCCAAGGCCTATTGGGGCCAGGGTGAAGAAGCTGGGTCAAGATTATACTCTGTCGGACACAACCACACCAATGCAAAGCACTAAGAGTGTGCCACAGAGTGTAGAGTCACAGATGGAATGCCAAGGATATACTTTGGGGCCAAGGTATTGTCATCCCATCCGAATGAACCAGGGGTCACTCTAGGAGGTCAACTAGAGACCTTGAACTTTATACAGGTTCTTATATTGCTATTATTTTTGTTATTCTGTTACATATTGTATAGTACATTGCGGGGGTTTCTTGCTGTTATTATCATTGTTTTATTTGCTTCAGTTGCTTCATTTTAGGAGACCTTTTTGTACATATTGTTATCTCTGCAGGTCTATTTAGTCAAGATAATCTGGGCCAAGAGTTTGGAGGTGGAAATAACAGGACTGATGGTTCCAGGGTAGGGCACATGGAAGAGGGGGAGGTGGGGGAAATGTGGTGATGTCGATCAGCCCAGGAAAAAGGAAATAACAATTGATACAAATTCAGTGACAAGGTGGATTAGAGAAGGCCGATAGGGATTGATTAAGACTACTGTAACAGAGAGAAAAAACTGAAACCCAAATGAAGATTGAGCATGATAGTGGGACAAGAGGGAAGCAAATGGAAATAGAGGAAGGAACTGGAGGATAGTGAACATTTATAGAGGTTCAAATACAGGTATGTACATAGGGGCATATATTTATAAGTGATGATGGGAAAAGAGATTAACATGCAAACTTATAGAGTTAGTAGTAGGACAACAGATGGGCATTGGACCGCCACTCAAGTACCTCCTTGGTTCAAGAACACTTTGTTCTATTAAACTGGCATTCCAAGTTGCTCACCTTTCAGACACGATCACTGAAGACAAATGTGTGCTTAAGCAAAGGTGGTGAAGAAAGATGATGGTGCCCGGCTATCAAAAGATGTAGCATCTGGGGTCTTAAAAGTTTGAAAGTAAACAAGCAGCCATCTAGTTCAGAAGCAACAAAGCCCACATGGAAGAAGCACACTAGCTTGTGGGATCACGAGGTGTCAAAGGGATTAGATATCAGGCTTCAAGAACTAAAAAGCAAAACATTGTATGCCCACTTTCCTGATATGATCACTGAGGGCACATGTGTGCATAACCCAATGTGGTAAAGAAAGCTGATGTTGCCCAGCTACCAAAGGATATAGCATCTGGGGTCTTAAAGGCTTGAGTAAACAAGCGGTCATTCAGCTCAGAAGCAATAAACCCCACACGGAAGAAGCACACCAACCTGTGTGATCATGAGGTGGTGAAGGGTTCTGATGTCAGGCATCAATGAGCTAAAATTATATTTTTATTAATGAAGGAGGGTACAGATTGGGGACCCAAAGAACATCAATAGGTGAGGTGACATCCTCTTGCAGAGGGGTTACAAGGCGGAGATGAGCCAGTTAAGTTACAGGGTAGTAGCAATGAAATATGCAACTTCCCTCTAGTTCCTAAATGCTGCCTCCCACACACTATCATGACCTCAATTCTACCACATAAATCCAGCTAGACCAGGAGATGTACAGTGAAGTTGAAAACATGGGAAATTTAGGATAAATGATCCCTCAAGACTAGTAATAGGAATGGAAATACCAGGACAGTGGAGAGATGGAGGAATAGGAGGGAAGAACCAACTTCAGGGATCTACACGTAACCTCCTCTCTGGGACATGGACAACAGGGAAGTGAGTGTTGGGACACATTGCGCAGTGTACAGTATGAAAAGAATAACAATTTGTGAAATTACTAAGGTTTTAAGGGGGAGGGGGGAGGAAAGGTAATAGAGGGAGCTGATACTGGGGGCCTGAAAGAGGGAGGATGTTTTGAGAGTGATGATGGCAATAAGAGTGTAAATGTGGCCTGCATTCAATTGACGTTTGTATGGATTGTGATGGGAGTTGTATGAACCCCCAATAAAATTATTCAATTTAAAAAAAGAATTTCTAAAAAGAATACTATAGGAGCCCTGATGTCATAGAAGTTACAATTTAGAATGCTAACCACACGGTCAACAGTTCCAAACCACCAGCTGCTACACCTGAGAAAGTTATAGTGTTAACAACATACAGGGTCAGTTCTACCCTGTCCTATAGAGTCGCTATGAGTCACATTTGAGTTGATGTCAGTAATACATGATGCTATTTGTATATTGAAATGAATTTGAATTTACAAAATATTTATTTAGTACTAGGTATAGCTATCTGAGATTTGAAAATTTATTTCTTATCCGTGGGTGCCTCGTGGGAGGGACAGATATATCTACAATTAACTGCTTTAAAAATTTCTTATGATACTCTGCTTAATATAGCAAAGTGCTATGTAACTTCAAATAAATAAGAAGCTATTTTCTATAGATATACTGGGAAAGAAATTTATAGAAATCTTAAGCTAGTTTCCCTCAAAAGCTGATACTGAGAATAAAATATAAGCAAAAGGTTTATTTGGGAGTTGATCCCCGAAAGCCAAACTTCACTCTTATGAGCAATTAGAATTCAATGCTACTAGAGAGTTCTGGGATATTATAGAGTGTTTATCTACTTGTGGAAGAAGGAAGATGAGGGAATTATGTGTATTTATTAAATTCTGTACATCATTGCCTGAGGCCTCTGCCCACGGGTGTCATTTTCCAATACATCTGACCTCTCCTGCATGTGAGCTTCATCTGCTGCCAAAAAGCCAGCAAAAAGCCTCAGGGAAACAACTGTAGATACAAATGCCCAACAGAGATAGGGTGAGGATGATACACTTCCTTGGAGTAAGTAATATTTAATTGACCCTAAAAATGAGAATATCTTCAGCAAATTTTGATAGGTGTGTCAGCATTGCAACATGTACAAACAGGAAGGACTAAGGCAGCATTTGTGCAGTCTATGGCAAGTGATAAAGCTCTGAAGTTTGAAAATTACTCACATTTCAAAATTAGAGGACAGTTGAGGTTATGCCTATAAATATCCATTCTCACTCCTTTGCTTTGAGTGGGAGAGAACTTAGCTCACAAACATTTATTCACAGGGAATTGTGCTTCACAAGCAGCCGACTCCCTGGAATTAATATCAGGATGATTTTGACTTATTATACTGCTTCCCTTCTGTGTAGGACTTTGATATTTTACCAGAATTTGAGCATGGCCTAATGAATTGAATATAGACAGATGGGAATTTCATTCTTTATGTGTATCAGTTCAGGGAAAAGAATAAGAAATGCTGAAATAAGACATAGAAACATGATAGGGGAATTTAAGGAACATATAACCCTGCGGCTGGATCATAGGTTGCAGAATGTAGAGATCATGACGGCTGAAGGTTAATAAAGCAGGGGGGAAAGTGGTACATTGCTGTGTCTCAGAGTCCTTCAGTTGATTTCAACTTAGAGATCCTAGCAGGCAGGGTATAACTGCTCCTTTGTGTGTGCAAAACTGTAACTTTTATGGGTGTAGAAAATCTTGCCTTCCTCTCTTGAAGTTGATGGTGGTTTGGAACTGTCGCAGCCCAACTCATAACCACTATATCACCAGGGCTCCTATATCACTGTGTTTATGCAATTACTGGTTATTTCAATTAATAGGAGTTAGAATTGAATGGGGGTACTGTTGTTGTTATCTGCTGTTGACTTGACTCAAACACATAGGGACATTATGTACAACAGAAGAAAAACCCTGCCCAGTCCTGCCCCATGCTTAAGTTGCTGGTTTGTGTGAGTTCTTTGTTGTGGCTATTGTCCAATACAGCTTGTGGAATTCCATTCCAACAAGTGTTTTCATTAGATTACAGGTTGAAGCAAATAACTCAGAAAAATGTTCTGTTTTAATGCAAAAGATTTTCTTTGGCTAATTTTAAGGACCAGAGTGACATGTCTTTCTTTATAGTCTATCTTAGTCTGGAAACTCTGTTGAAATTTATTCACCAGGATTTGCTACTATATGAAATACTCCTGGTACTGCTTCCAGAATTATGATATCACATAAGACAGTATGGTAAAGGTGAGTGATGGATATTTACAAAGCTAAGTAAAAAATATTGCTACTAGGTTTCCAGTCAAACATCCACCAAATAATTCATGTATATGTATGTATGTGTGTATATATAACTATATCTCTGCCATCAGTGGCAAATTCTCTCAGTAAGTCACTTGTCTTAGCCTCCTCCATGCACATTCTTAAAAAAGGATACTTTTCTTGCTATGGAAAATTATTTTGTTACTCGTGCTAATAAAACAATGTTTAACAAAATTCAGGTAGACAACTTAACAGATCACTCTATTTTTGAAACAGGTTTATGGGGATGCTGATTCATATCAAACAATAGTTTCTAATGGACTAATAACTTTAAAGAAGTGTACACAGCTTCAAAGATGAGAAGGAAGATCATTTAGTTCAAAGAATGAAGAAACAATGTCTGAAGTCCAAAAACTTCTTCAAGATGATCATAAAATTACCATTGATGCAATAGCTACTAAAGTTGGCATCACGCATGGTTTGGGATGTATTAATTTAGCAAGTTTTGAGCTTGATGGGTGACAAAAGTATTGTATGAAGATCCAATAGCACAAAGAGATGATCTTTCATTGTTTTTTTGAACAAGATCAATGAAAATGAGTACGATTTTATGGGACAAATGATACATGGGGGTGAGTTTTCAATTTACTAATACTATTCAAAGAGCCATATAGAATAAAAATTGGCACCCTAGGGGATCTGCTAGGCCACTTGATTTCTAGACAGAGAAGTCAGTACATAAGGCTGTGGCGATTATTTTATGGAATTCCAATCTTCATAGATTTTCTCAAAAGATGCAGGTCTTTTATTTTCAGGAAGATTTAGGTAAATGTAAAACTACATGGATAAGAAAAAGGCTTGGGAGTTTGGGCAGTGGATTTTTCCCCTTCATCATGACAATACATCTTTTTTTTTCTTTGAAGATAGTGAAGCATGTCCAATAATTTCATTGATAAACATTACTCCACTCATTTTACACTCCTTATTACCCCTTCATATTTATTTTGTTCACCAAAGTTAAAACAAGCAAACAAAATTGTAAAGGAAGGTAGTTTGAATCCCCTGGAAGACGGCAATCAAAGAATTGATATGATGTAAATCTGAGGATGCATAATTCTTTTGGGAAATGTCAGAGAGATGTAAACACCACCTTCAGAAATGTAAGTCATACTGGGAAAATATTCTGGGAAGCAATAGCTTTATATTTTTGTGCTTTCTTTAGTAATAGTTATATTATTTTATAGGAATGATTTTTTACTTATGTGTGTGAAAGAGAGAGAGGGAAAGAGAGAGAGTTAGTTTATGTCTTAATATTGGATTTTGGGGCTGTTTGGAAAAAAATTTTCAGGTTTCAAACTTAGCATCTCTGAAAAAAATGAAGAGGAATTGCACATCAGAAGTGAAGATAGGGTATGTAAATTGCCATTTTACCTGTGAGGAGAAATATCAAACCATATTGCACTCTGATTTTACTCTGCCAATAAATACTGTGTTTCATGTTAACATGAAAAATATTGAAGTTTTTGAAAAGGTAGATTGTTAACCAGTTGGGAATCTGCATAAAAAGTTGCTCCTTTTTGAAAATGCTTCATTCTGGACAGGCAACTGTCATCCCTGGTAATACAAACCTATGAGCCCCCAGACTGTTGGAAATTTTAGTAACAGCAACACAACATCATTACAGTTCTTAGCTTAAATTTCCCCTGGGACCAAGGCTGCCAACTGTGAGCAGGTGAGGCTCAATTATAACATCTTCATTTCTGGTTTGCACAACATGGACTAGATAGTGCCATGCAAGTACATGGAACACAGGTGACATAGAGTAAAACTGGGCTTGATTTCACAATTTCAAACCAATGTGGAAATTTCAGTCTTCTGGAGGTAGCTAATGAAATAGTGGCAGCGCCATGAAATGCTGCTTGGTTTTGAGAGAAAAACATAGAAATTGGTGAGTCTTCTTGCAAATCTAATATTAAAGGTGACAGTGTTAATACCCCAGTGTTTAATTATTTCAAAGCCCAGCTTATTTTTTTAGAGTGAGAAGAAAAAGAAACAGACATTGAAGTGATCATTGTAGAGGACCAAGGAAACCAGGGTCCACTAGAATCTGAGAAAGACAAGAAAACAGATAGTCTTCCTGGAGCTTATTGAAGGAATCATCCCAGTGAAAGTAAAGCTTCTTTGAATTTAATATAATTTAAATGATTGCAGACTTCTGATTTCCAAAGCTGTGAGAATAACATGTCACTGTTTACAGCACCAAGTTTGTGGTAATTGGTTACAGAAGCGATAGTAAATTAGCATAACATCTTAAAACCAATTCCAGTTTGAAATGCCAAGACAGGCATCTGTCTTTCAGACCAGATAGTGATATGTAGGAGCTTTATCTATATTTGTGAGATAAATCAATGTACAAAGAAAGTCAAAACCACTACTCTTGAGTTTATTTCTACTTTTGTTGTTGCTGGATGCTCTCCACTTGGTTCTGACCCATAGTGACAGCAAAACAGACAGAACACTGCATGGCCCTGTGCCATTCTCAAAACGGATCAGCATCAGGTCCCTATGCTTGATCACACTGAGGTAGTCACTGTGTCAATCCATCTCCCCAAGGGCCTTCCTCTTTTTTGCCACCCCGTCATTTTACCAAGCATGATGTCCTTCTTGGGACTGGTCTCTCCTGACAATATGTTCAAATCCATTAAGATGATCTCTTCACGTCTTTGCCTGTATGGAGCCTTCTGGTCTTATTCCTTCCAATACAGATCAGGTTATCCTTAGCAGTTTGTGGTACTCCAGTAGTCTTCTCTAACATCATAATCCAAATGCACTGATTCTTTTACAGACTTCCTTATTCCATCTCCTTGTTCAATCCCAACATACACAGATGTCCTATAGAGAATTTTCAAGACTGCTTTTTATGGGTGCAGACAGACTCTTCTTTCCTCCAAGGGGTGACTTTGGATTTGAAGTCCCACACTTGCTGTGCATAACCCAGTTCATAATCTCTGCGCCACCAGGTCCAGAAGCTATAGATTTTAGAGTCAATCCGTTGTAAATTTGGTAACCTCCCAGAAGTCAAAGTTTGAGATCAGAATTTGTTTGCAGTGCTTCCTGGAAAACATTAGTAGGAGAATTGGAAAATGGGGAGGGAAAAGAAGACAGTCAATATAGGGCATGCAGTCAAGTAAGGTATCACTGTGGAAACAGCAAATACTGATAATCTATCGCGGAACTCTGTGAGGAAGGTTGAAACATGCACCTTAGAACTATTCTACCTAACTAGAAAAGAAGCTGGAGAATTTATGTGTCAATTAGCCTTAGACTTTGGCGAGAGCTACATTAGTTCCCTGGCACTTCTGGATTGTGGTGCAGATTCTGGTGGCTAGAGAAAGTACTGACACCAAGAGGGGGTGAGCATGAAAGTTGGAGGTTTAACTGATGTGCACTGAAGAGATAAGAGACAGAAGAGATGAGGCGTGAGAGTCTAAGTGACATGCAGAAAATCTATCCTAACGTATCCCAATGTATCTCCTGCCTATTAGTCAATAGAAAAGTATTATATATACTACTCATGAGCAAAGTCATGCTTTTGTGACAATAATGAGTGCATTTTAACTCTCGGCATGTCTACAGGGTTTGTGAGCGTAAGAATTATGATTTGTCTATTTTTAGTATTTCTCAAAGACTGAACTGCATGTTAGATATTCAATATAGACTTTTTAATTGATTACCATGTTGTTTTGCATCTATATCTTACCATTGAAGTTTCTTTATTGAATTTCCTCTCCACCCCTCCACCCCTTGTTATTATTTTTCCATATTTCACTTATTGAAATGCATGCTAATATATGTTCCTAATAAATAAGGACATAATTTAAGTACTTGCAAATATATCACTACCAAGGAGCCCTGGTGATTCTGTGGCTAAGCATTCAGCTGCTAGCTAAAAAAATCGGAGTTTTATACTCACCAAGCATTCCACAGGAGAAAAATGTGGCAGTTTGATTCTGTTAATATTTATATTTTGAAACCCTATGGAGCAGCTATGCTGTGTCCTAAAGAGCTACTTAGAGTCAGAATTGCCTCAACTACAAAAAAAATCAATTGGACTAAAATGTTTAGAAATAAAATAGTGAGTTTATTCTATTTTATCTCCCTAATCTCCAACATTTTCACCCTTTGAGCCTTTGAGTAAATGTAAATATCCTACTGTTAATTTTCGACACATTTTTCCATTTCCCTACAAGCATCATGTGCATATGTAGATTAGACTGAATAATGCACCAAAGATACCCACATCCTACTCTCCTGTTGTATATGGCGTCACTATAGATCAGAACCCAAACAGTGCAGATGTGATTAAGTTAAATCATTTTAAATGGGGAAATTATTCTGGATTTTCTATATGGGTGCTTATCTCCTACACAAAGGGGTAGGAGGTAAGCTGACAGAAGCAAGAGATTGGGATTATGTCAAGATAGAAGCAAGTGGTGTAGGACATACTGTGAGTATGCAGGGGAAGCAGGACATCCCCTGTGCTAGTCCGGATAGACTAGAGAAACAAATGCATAGACTCGCATATGGATATAGGGTAATAGGCTATATACAAAAGAATTGGAACATTGAGAAAACATCCCAGCCCAGTTCAGTTCAAAGTCACAAATCTGATATTAGCCCATGTGCCCAATACCAGTCTATAAAATCTCCTTCCAACTCATGAAGTCCCAGGCCAATGGGTGCAGAATCCCGGCGCCAGCAGGGGTCTTCCCATGGCTCCTCACTTCCAGGGCTCAGGGTCCATCAACATCATCCAGTTGTGGTGAAAGCAACTCAGCGCTGGCAGGGATCTCCACGTAACTTCTCCAGTTTCAGAGGTCTGGTTCCATCAGGATAAGGCCATATGTCTTCTCCTCTGGCTCCTTCAGCTTTTCGGATGCTGCCATCTTGTCCTGTCCATAGTTCATTGTCTCTGAGACCAACTCCCAACAACTTCTCCTCTCCACCAGGGAAATATTGCGAGATTGCCCAGAAGTCTCAGGAGAAAGCCATGTCCACACAGAGGCCTCATTGGCTATTCAAGGGCTGTCTCCAGATTAACAGGCCAGACTCCACCCATACATATCAATCATGAAATTAACATAATCACATGACCGCCACACTCCCTAATTTCATAGTAAATCACTGTGTGTATGTCGGTGTGTATAGAGCTATGGAAAACTCAATTTTAAAGGGCTTAAGCCTTGGTATTAATAAGAGATAGCCGCCCTTGCTTTTTGGAGAATTTGCTTTGATGGGCCCTGCTAACTTGGAGATTTGAGGTGCTTCATTTAAGTTGTGATATGGACAGTAGACATTACCCACAATAATTAACACACATATACATGTGCAACTTATCTAGAGCACATAAAGCACCATAAGAAATTATGAGAACTGAATGTGTTGTGGTTTGAAAGGATATCAGTGTTGCTGTTAGCTTCCATAGAGTCATCCTCAAAGTCATGATGACTTCACACACATGGAGCTAAACATTGTATTGTCTACTCTTGTGTCGCTCCATGCTCAGTTGTAGATCAAATCATTGTGAGCAATAGGGTTTTCATTGGTGGGCTTTTTGATATAGTTCACCAAGCTTTCCTTCCTAGACTCTCTTAGTTTGGAAGCTCTGCATAATAGCGACAGTCCAGAATAGTAGTGATTATTCACCTTATTATACCTGTTTTACTCATTGATTGGTAAGATATGAGGAAACTTACATGACATGTATTGGGTTAGAATAATCATCTGGTCCAAAAATTCAGATCAGTAAGAATGGTCTCACTTATTGTAATAGCAAGTTATTTTCTAATGTAAATCTCTTTTCATGTGAAAATATTTTGGAGTAGAAAACCATGGTTATGAGAAGATGAAGCTTCTTATTAATGTAGTTGTGAATTTTCTTCTTGAAGTTTATCCTTTATATTGCTTGCAAATTTGCTTCCCAAGTCATAAACACAACTTTTGTCCTTTTTGGGAAAGTCACACTTCAAAGTTAAAATGAAAGTCTTTTTAGAAAGAAAATTTTCAGCAAAGAAGTGGTGTTAATGGATACACCTAAGGATAATTTAGTGGGGAGATGAGGCATATGTATTTTATGTACTAACACAACTTTGTCAATTTTCCCACTTGGCTGAAAAGTTCATTTTCAAAACATCAGTGCTCTATCATTTGACAGCTTGCTGCATCTGAAACTCTAAATTTCTGGTGTGCAGCTAATGTATGTACATTTAGAAAACACCAGATCTGAATTCATATGCATGCAACTCTGAAATTACATGCTGCTGTCAAGTATTGACTTTTATGGTTGATAGCTTTAGTATAACTATTTGTGTCTCTATAAATTATTTTTGCAGCAGTCAAAAAAGGGAAAAATCTGGATTTCATTAATAGATTTCTTAAGCATAATACTCAAGATATAATTGATCTGAATATCAATAGCATGATTTTAATAACATCAAACATTTGTGTCACAGAGAAATATCTTCGAAATGCCGAATGGTGCAGTGAATCAAGGGCGTGCTGTTAGGAGGAAATACCTGACTTGAATCTCCAAACAGAATAAAGAGCCTGAAAACCATTAGAAATAGCAGTAGACATAGCTCCAAGGATTCATATTAATCTCTAAACTTGAATTTCACAGCCACAAACAAATAATAAATTGGTTACAATGAGGTAATGAAGAGTTATATAATTATGCAAGCAATAGTGATTTTCTGTTCTCTGTAAACATCCTAGGGAGGTAGTGTGTGTGTGTGTGTGTGTGTGTGTATGTGTGTGTGTGTGTGTAGTTGGAGGGATGTGGCTAGGGAATGGAGGGGAAATAGATTGAAGAGCAATACTAATTTAGGAAATGTCCTGCTGAGAGGAATGTAAGTATGCTTTAAAGATGCTTGGCTTCTCCCCAGGCTTGTGTGCTGGCTATCTGGGCTGGCAGTTTTATGAAGGGAGGGGATCATTGACAGCATCATTGCAAGTGTGGGAGAGGTCAGTGTAATGCAGACATGAAAGGGATAGAGAATCCTTTAAGGGGATTCATAATTAATGGAACTAAGAGTTAACTTTATTACCTTGGAGATAAGGTAATTTCAAGTTTGAGGGAAGCACAGAGAGAGTTAAATAGGAAGTCAGAACCCTTCTGTCATTTGACTTATGAGAAAGGAATATCGAAAAAAGCAAAGGTGACCATTGGCAGTTCTCTTCAATTCTTTCTTCTCTTCCTACCTTCAAACTCTGTAGCTTCAGTTTACTCTCCAATTATTCAGCAGTCCTTGGTTAGTTATTTCCTATCCAAATATACAATTATCTATCCATCAGTTTACTGTACTGTGGTGATTTGTGTATTGTTATGATGCTGGAAGCTATGCAAGCAGTATTTCAAATAGCTTCAGGGTCAACAACGTAGATAGGTTCCAGCAGAACTTCCAGAGAAAGATAGTCTATGAAAAAAGGCCTGGTGATCTACTTCTGAAAAATTAGTAATAAAAACTCTGTGAATCACAACAGAATAAATCTACTTGTCATTGATCAACTCTCTTGTTATCTGACATCTCCCATTTACAACCAAAGATAAAAAAATCCTCTCTGGATATTTTGCACATTCATTGGCTATGTTTCACAGTAATAAGTCCCAAGGTGCAAGGTAAGGATAAGGTTGGCTGTGATGTTTAAGTTTATATGTCAGCTTAGAATGGTCATAATCCTCAGTGGCTTGACAGTCATATAATATGGCATTGGAAGTTATGAAATGAGTTAGTCATCTTTCATTTTCACACAATGCTAGTTTCCACATAACAACCTAGTCTTTGGGACTTAGCCATGTTTAAAAGTAAAACGCGGGTATGTGGCTAATCTAGTGCCAAAATATGAACCCCCCCCCAAGGTCAGATGGCATTACACAAGGGCTCCTATAACAGACTCAAGCATGCAAATGATTATGCGTGTGGAACTGAAGTCTTTTGTTCTGTTACTTCTATTGTCACCACAAGTGGGGGCTGACTAATCTACAACTAAAAATAACAACATCTGGAAAAATCTTTCTTTAGGAGCCAACTTAGATTGGGTGTTTTCAACTCCAGCAAGTTTATGGGCATATTGCTCCACATAATAAGCAGTTTTTAGATGGAGGGATTAAGTTAAAGAAAGTCAAGAAAACCATTCCCCTTAAAAATGAAAACATGTGGTGGTAATCCAATAACTGAGGGAAGAAGACAACTGAATTCCCATGAATGTGATATTTATTGAAGTTGGGATATCATATTATTTTTCTGTTTTAAGGAACCATTTTGGCTCCAGTATGTTTTTATTGTTGGGTGCTAAACATATTGAATAAAAATCAGTTAATTCAAAGACACAATCTTTCTACCAACCCTTTAAGCAAGACTGAAGTTAATTAAGTCAATTTCATGTGGTAAATTGTACATGAGAATGAGTTTTGGATTTACCAATATAATCCAGAAATCCAAGTCTAATCAGAGCATTGACTTCTGAGGAGATCTGCTAGACCAGTTCATTCCAAGGCAAAAAGCTCAGTATACAAGGTTGTGGGGACTGCTTCGAGGATTCCAAAGGGATCATCTTAATAGATTTACCTGGAGAATATAGTAAACTCAGATTACTGTATTATGAAGAAATTAAAAGAAAATGGAAAATTACATAGGTGAGGAGGAGGCACGGAAAGTTATTCTAAGAATTTTCCCATGACAACAATGCACCTGCTCAGTTGTCAAAGGTAGCACCGGCTGTCTTGAGAAAAGTAACTTGAATTATTCTTGCTGTCCAGAACACTGTAAAATATATTACAAATTGGGTGGCTTAAAACAGAAGGCTGAAATCAAGTAGTAAGCTTCATACTTTTTCCAAAGGCTCTAGAGAAGCAGTTCCCAAGCGGTGGGTCAAGACCCTTTGGGGAGTGAAACGACCCTGTCACAGGGGTTGCCCAATTAATAAAGGTAGCAAAATTACAGTCATGAAGTAGCAATGATAATAATGGCATGTGTTTTGGGGGGCAGGGGTGTCACAAAGGGTCGCAGCAGTAGGAAGGTGAAGAACCCCTGCTTCTAGAGGGACAAATTACTCCATGCCTTTCTCAGCTACTGATGGTTGCTAGCAATCCTGGCATACATTGACTTGCAGTTGAATCATTCCAACCAGTCTCTGTTGTTCCACGGCATTCTCCATTTCATGAGGTCACTCATAGTGGCATTAGGGCTCACCCTACTCCATTATGACATCATTTTCTCTTCATAACCCTTGCAAAGACCCTATAATCCAAACAAGATTACATTCACAGGTACCAGTTCTGATGACTTCAGCTGGTCTTTTAGAGGGGAACACAAACCCATAACGGTGGGGATAAATGTGATTATTAGATTGGAGAGAAATTAGTTTTACCTATGGTTCTTAAATACTTTTTACTTTAAAGCCACCATTAAATTCACAGTTCTTAACAAGCAATAGATGTGAAATGACTGTCTATGTTATAGAATCATGTCTCTATGGGTACAGGCATGAAGCTAGAGGCTGAACGTGGACAAATGTCCTCTGAATTAAATTAAGGGGAAATATAATAATAGCTTTTAGCAAGGTCACATTGAAAAGAAATGACGGGATAAATTGGACAATTTGAGAACTTTTTGAAGTATAAAAATTAAAGTTTTATTATTAAAAATCTATCCAGATAATTTTAGATTCTGAAAACTAACTAATGAGAAATTAACCTAATAATTTGAGCTGAGATGCAAAAAATACAGTTCATAAATATATTTTTATGACAAATTTTGCCCATGTTATCTGAACAAATATGTTGACAGAGATCAATTTAATAGTAAATGACATTATTTCAGAAGACCTAGATTTTCTTTTCTCCTGATAAGTTATTTAGGAGAAAATCTGCTTAAGTAAACAAATCTCAAGATAAACTTAATTGTCAAATATAAATAAAAATTTTAAAACTAAAAAAAAGATTGGCAAAAATAAGCCAAATGTAAAATCTCAAGAAAAAGTTATGAGATGCAATTTGGGTAGCACCATGTTTGGTTAACTGTTTTAAAATTTCTATGCATTTTAGAAATTTAAAGTTTTCAGATGACTTTAGATAGTTTGCTTTAAATTATTTGAGATCATCTTCTTAAATATGGAGATGGTCACAAAGCGAGTTGGGGGTATAAAAATTCAATCATTAAAAGTTTGAGGAATGCAAAGAAGCCATGTCAAATACCTGTTTAGCTTTTTAAAACATATTACCTTGCTGATACCTTACAAGAACTTGGTGATGCAATAATCCCTAAGAATTTTGTTCTCTTTAAAACATATTCAGAGAAGTTAGCTAATTGATCTGAAATTTTACATTTTGTAAGTCGGAATTTAGAATCAGGTTTCTCAGACTGAAATGTATGGTTATTCAGGCAGTTCTCACTGGTTCATCAGAGCTGATACATAATATTTGTTTTGCTTGACACATCAGTTGTTAAAATGACATTTGTAATCAAGGTTCTCTCTAAGGTTGTGGCTGTGCAGTCACTCAATATGAAAATCACAAATTTGCATTTCTTATTCTTTTTTTAACATTCATCTGCAGAACAACATATAAAAGCATCTTTTTGTTATGTTTATGTTTATTCCATTCATGTGCATAAAAAATTAGAACTAGCATGTGATATTCATCGATACAACTCATTTTACTTTTGAAGAAATACTACATTTTTATTCCCTGTGCTTGTTACTTCAGTACACAAGCATATAATGTATAGAGAAAAATGTTCCAAACAACCAGAGGCTGACATACTGCCATTAGGTTCAGCTTTGTGTTATGCCCCAAATTCTCATAAGGTATTATGCGTAGATTATTCAATTCTGGGAAGTGTTCTGAAAAAGCTAAATATATTGCCAGAACAATTACTGTTAAGTTCAGCAAAAGCAGAAAAGTGTTTTTTCAAAGATGAACATATGTTCAGAGAGGAGAAGTCACCTAATTGTTTCTACCAAACACAATGCCTAGTGTCTAATTGGCTTATTTTAAAGAAATGGGATCCTGCTTCTTCAATGAAAAGATGGTTAAGGATAAATCACACCAATGGTGATGTTCTGATAAAAGTGGGGGATATTGCAAGTAAGGACCCCAATGCTCAAGGGAAGGGGTCTGCAAACTCTTGAGACCAAAGAGCCAATCCTGTCCCTCCTAACCACTTTGAAATCACTCAAGAACTTAAATATGCATTAGTCTGGGTAAACTACTTAAGCCCCTGATATCAGCTCCCCATTTTGTCCCCTTCCTTCCCCCACTCACCCTCCCTCACGAAACTTGATATGTAATAAATTATTTTCTCCATGCCTTCCATTGTCCTCGATCACCCCTCACCCACTTTTCCATTGTTCATCCTATTTGTAGTTCATCTAGAGGGGATTCTAGTTGATTCCTTGTAAATGATTCCCCCTTTCCACCCCCTCCCTTAATCCTCCTGGTATCCCCACTCTCCTTGTTGGCCTTGAGGGGTTTATCTATCCTGGATTCCCTGTGTCATGGGTTCTTGCCTGTAGCAGTGTGCATGCTCTGGTCGACTCTTATTTGCAAGGTAGAAATAAGGTTATGATAGTGGGAAGCACCAAAGAGCTTGAGGAAAGTAGTGTGTTTCATCAGTGCTATACTGTACCTTGACTGGCTCATCTCTTCACTGTGACCCCTCTGTAAGGGAATGTCTAATTGCCTACAGATGGGCTTTGGGTCTCCGCTACATGCACCGCTGCATTGACCTTGGGTATGGTTATATTCTGGGTCATAGGTGCCTGATATCTGATCCCATGATATCTCATGATCACATAGGCTGGTGTGCTTCTTCTATGTGGGCTTTGTTGCTTCTCAGCTAGATTGTCACTTGTTTATCTTCTAACCTTTAAGACCCCAGATGCTATGTCTTTTCATATTTGGGCACCATCAGCTTTCTTCATCACATTTGCTTATGCACACATTTTGTCTTCAGCGTTTGTGTCAGCCAGGTAAATATCAAAGAATGCTAGGTCATTAGAACAGTGTTCTTGTTTTAAGGGAGTACTCGTCCAAAGTCCAAATGCAATCTTAATTCTTGACATATAGGTTTGAGAACATAGTTCTATCCCACCTTCTACATGTATAGATATATATTTACATATATACATGCCTGTATTTAGACCTCTGTACAGGCCATTTGCCTCGTGGTTCTTTCCTCTATTTCCTATTTACTTCCCTTTTGTCCCATATTAGGCACTCATTCAATTTGGAATTTCGTTGCTGTTACAGTCCCTTGAATTGATTCCCCACTAGGAATCCTAAGACCTTCCTTCCATTGATTTTAGTTCAATTGCTGTTCCCTTGACCATAAGTTAGTACCTTCTCCTTCTTTTCTTCTACCACCCCTCCTCGTATACTCTGCCCCCCCAGAACCATTGGTTCTGCTCTTTTCAGCTCTGAATTTTTTATCCCACCTATCTTATCTAGATAGACATACAGATACATTAATAAATGCCAAAACCAGGCAAAGCTAAATAAAAAAAAAAAAGGACGTCAAAACCAGCAAAAAACAACAGCAAAAAAACAAAATAATGGATTGAGCCCCAGTGGTGTAGTGGTTGTATACGGGACTGCGGCCCACAGGATTGATGGTTCAAATCCAGCAGCAGCTCTCCAGGAACAAGGCGGGGCCTCCTACTCCCACCAGGGCAGTGATGCCCACGAAAAAATAACAACAGCAAGAAGAAAGCCACAGACAAAAATGCAAAACTCTATAAATAGTTCAAATTCTGTTTGTTGACCTTTACCAGTGTTTTGCAATCGAGTCTGTTGGGGTGCAACCCTCTGTCTTCAAAGTATATTTTTGTATTCTCCAGGGGTTTCATCACTCTGCTCCCCCTGATGCTCTGCAGCGTGCCCTCAGGGTCTCACCCCAAGGTGATGGGGCCAGAGTGTACACTCTTCCCCCATTGTGTCTCCAGTGCTGCCCCTCACAGCATCAAGTTCAGTGAAGGACACCATGTCCCATGGTTGGGCCAGTCCTACGGTACTCCCCTTGCATTGTGTACTCTGAGCAGGATCATCATCCTTGGGGCTTGGTGGGGCATGATATCCTCTCCTCCCTCTCCATCCCTTTGCATTTCTCCCAAGTGCTCTAATCCCACAGGCCTCTCTATTGGTTGCCTGTACATGGTGATAAGGTGTATTCACATCTTGGTGCTTCAGGTTGAAGCCTGGTCTGTCTTTGCCTCTCCTGTGGAGATATAACCACTCACCTTGAGTGGATTAGTGTTCTGCTACCCACCACCCATGTATTTTTTTTCTTTTTCTTTCCCCCTCTGATTAAGTTGGCTGCTGTATGTATCCCTGGATTGGGTTTGACCCCTGCCATAATTGCTGAACATAGCCCCAGGGATATTTTTATGTAGTTACTTTCCCCCTATGCCCCGTTTTTTTTCAAACCTTACCTCAGGGAACTCATGATGTACTTTGCCTCCTGTGCTTGACTTACTTCACTTAGCATGATTTTCTCCAGTTCTTCCCATACAGTAATGTGCTTCATGAGCTCATCACTGCATTTTAGATAAGTGTAATACTCCACTGTGTGTATGTACCACAGTTCTCTGTTCCATTCATCTGTTGATGTAAATTTGGGTCATTTCTAACTCCATGCAAATGGGAACTGTGCTGCTATGAACATTGGAGCACAGATGTCTGGTGATGGTTTGTTTCTTGTCTTTTCTGGGTATATTGTTGGGCTGTATGATAGCTCAATCTCCATCTGTTTTAGATATTGCTAAATTGATTTCCATAAAGACTCTACATACATATACATCCAACAACAGTGGACAAGAGTTCTTATCTGCCCAAAGTCCCTCCAACATTGTTACTTTTTGAATTTTTGAATTGGGTTATCCTTGAGGATGGTAGGCGGTATCTCATAGTTGTTTTAATTTGCATTTCTTTTAAGGCCAATGATCGGGAACATTTTCTCCTATGTTTATTGACCTTTCTGATTGCTGTCCCTGTAAAACTTCTGCTCAGGTCCTCTACCCACCTCCTTAGTGGGCATTTCGTTTTTTTTTTTCTTTTTGCAAGCTTGCAAAGTATTTTAGATTTTAGTACTAGGGCCTTTTTCTGATGTGTTACTTCTAAAGATGTTTCCCCAGTCTGTGGGATCTCTTACTTTCTTGGTGAATTCTTTCGGTGCACACAGGTGATTTATCTTCAGTATATCCCACTTGTCAATGTGTGACTTCTCTGTATTTGTATCCTTCCCTATTTCTGATAGCCTATGTAATCCCTGTGCCAATTTTCTCAGGTTTATCCCAAGTCCCTCATTAATGGCCCTAATAGTTTGAGGTTTTACCGCAAGGTCTGTGATTCACCTTGAGTTTGTTCTTGTGCATGCAGTGAGATAAGGGTCTTACTTCATTTTTCTGCACTTATATATCCATTTTATTTAGCACCACTTATTATCTGCTTCCCTTTTGATATTTTTGGGCCCTGATCAAAAATCAGTTTCCTGGATGGTGATGTTGTTTTATTTTTTTCAACTGTTTTCAATTGGTCTAAATATCTGTCATTATACCAGTACCACTGTGCGGCCATGTAATACTTGTTAAAGTCAGGTAGAGGAAGCCCTCCCACTTTGTCCTTCTTGAGGAGTTCTCTGCTAATTCTGGGTTTTTTCCCCTCTCCATATGAAGTTGGTAATCAGTTTTTCCAATTCTTTGAAGAAGGACAATGATATGTGCATTGGGACAGCATTAAAGTTATATAAATCTTGGGCAGAACTAACATCTTTATTATATTGAATCTTCCAATCCACAAACATAGTTTATTCTTCTATTAGTTGAAGCCAACTTGGTTTCTTATAATAGTGATCTGTAGTTTTCCTCATACAATTTTTTTGTTTTTCAGTCAGGAATGTCCCTATATATTTCAATTTGTGTGTGGCTCTTGTAAAGGGTGCTACCTTTTTAATTCTGTGATCTTGTCCAATGTGTATAGACTTCTGTTTATTGATCTTGTATCTGGCCACTCTGCCATATTTATCTATCACTTCCAAAACTCTACTTATGGAATGTCAGGGATTTTCAGTGTACAAAATCATATCATCTGCAAGTAACCATAGTTTTGCCTCTTCTTTCCCCAGATGAATAACTTTGACGTCTTTTCTTTGCCTTATTTTGTTAGCTAGGACATCCATTATGATGTTAGATAGGAGTGGGGACAAGGCGCATCCTTGTCTGACCCCCTTTTAAAGTGGAATTATTTTCACCTTTTCTCCATTGATTACCACGTTGGCTGTTGGTTTTGCTTATTCAGTGATTGGCACAAAATAAAAATTTCTAATCATTTATAGATGATATTACACATGGCTGTAGAAAATTTCTCACAACTTTTTCCAGTCAACAGCAGCTAGCATTTGGGTTTATTTACAATTCTTATTTACCAGGTGTTATATGTTTTCAATTTCTCATAGACAAACTGAAATATTATTGTTGTTAGGTACTGAAATGTCAGCTCCAATTGATAGTGACCCTACATACAACAGGATTTAATAGTGCCCAATCTGTGCCATCCTCTCAGAAGATTCTATATTGGAGCCCACTGTGGCAGCCTCTGTGTGTCCATCTCTCTAGGGAATATTCCTTTTTTCACCAACTCTCTACTTATGAATCATGATCCTGATAGCAGGTTTGAAGTATGTGAAAAGAAGTTTTGCCTTCCTCACCTCTAAAGAACATTCTATATGTATATTTTAGAACACAGATTTGCTCATTCCTCTGCCAGTCCATGGCATAATAAATATTATTTGGCAATACTACAAGTCAAGGGTATCAATTATTCTGTCTTTTTTATTTACTTCCAGCTTTTGCGTGAACATGAAGGGATTGAAAATACCAAGGCTTAGGTCAGGTACACCTTAGTCATGAAGTTGATTTCTCTGTTTTCCAATACTCTAAAGAGATCTTTTACAACATGTTTGTTGGTTGCAATATGACACTTGATTTCTTGGCTACTGCTTCCACAGGCATTGAATGTTGGTTCAGGTAAAATGAATTCCTTTATAATTTCAAGTTCTTATTATAAGTATTATAAGATAAAATATTTGAAGTTCACAGCGAATATATAATTAACAAATCTGTTTGATTTCAAAAACTCTTTTTCTCACTATATTTACTACTTTTCAACGATAGTGCCTCCTTAATAGTTTTTATTTCTTAGTGACTAGGTTTTGTGCAACATATTGAATCAAAATGGAAGGCAAGGCTGACTTATAACATCTGCTTTCTGGGAATTTCTATTTTATGTTCGATATAAATGTACTGTTTTAATTCTTAGATTTATTGGCATATAATGTAGACATCATACAGGGGCATGACTGGGGAGGTCAGGAGGGAACAGGGAACTAACAACAATGCAAGGAAAAAAGTTCTAAAATTTTTTGGTGATGACTGCACAACCCTTTGTAACATGGGTTCATCTTTAGAGGAGAGACTGGCAAAATACAATAAGCACTTGGCTAGTAATCAGAAGGCTATTGTCTCACCTCTACTCAAAGGCACCATGAAAGATAGACCTGGGCATCTGCTTCTGAAATTCCATAGCCTGGAAAAAGCCTGAGTCAGAATTGACTTGCTGACACCTGGATTGCTTTGGTTTATATAAAGCCAGGAAATATGTCACAAAAATTTATGTAACAAATACTAACCTCTCAAAAATGTAAGACTTCTTAAGTTTTAGAAGTCTTCGTGTGTATGTTTTAATTAAGACATGTTAAATTTTAGCCAACAGTTAATAAGAAATTTGCCATTTTTTCCTTTGACCTATAGAATAATTTCCAATATTTATTGGAATTTATGACTTTTGGAATTAAGTTGCTTCAATTTTAGCTCTGTCATTTGTAAGGCCATGAGATCTGGCAACATTATTGAACTACTCTGCAGATGTTTTTTTCACTTCATTGTGAAGATTGAATGAAATAAGTATTACTTATTTTAGTTGTGATCATTTATTAATTATAGTTCTACAATCAGTGCAATAAACTTGATAAGCTTATTATCAAATCTCTTTCATTTATTTTACAGTCTTGTGTCTGTCTAATAGTCAGGTCGTGTCGACCTGCCTCGCTGCTCCAGCTTGGCAGGACGCCTTCCTTCCAAAGGCTCCTCACTTCCAAGCCCAGCCCTACTGCCTCAGCATGACTTCTTGGGGTGCGGTACACTTGATCTCATTCCCAGAGTACACTTGATCTCATTCCCAGATTTAGTTGGACTGCACCCTCCTTTTGGGGAAGAAAAAAGAGCAAAACAACAAAAACAACCTACTAAGCTTCCCCCTGGCAATGAAAAACCTCTGTATATAATCCAGAGTAAAGTGCAAGCAATCGTTTTTTCCAGTGGTCCTTGGATCAATTCAGCACACAGTGGCTGTGTGACCCTTTGGGAACCCTTGAGTCATTATGTGTCTGATGTCATTTGCTGCTGTTTGATTTAAGTAGGTGCTATGAGGGCTGTTCCTGTTTCATCTCTTCTCGTGTGAGCTCTGCATTTGTCTCTGCCTCACCTCCTCACCACGTGCTGCCAGACACTGCCACACCTGCCGCGCCCTTTTGCGTGCTGTTTCTTTGGCTCATGGCCCTGTTAGTCGGGTACATCAGGAAAGCCCTTCAATCCAACAGCTGAGCCATGAAAGTGAGTGGGACAGGGCTCCAACTCTCTGAAGTTTTGGGTGGGTTGCTTTTTTGTCATAGCTTTCTTTCTTCATTTAAGCACCTCCACTTAAATACATATATAAGTATCTTTGTTTTACTTATCTAGAAAAACCAGGCCAAAGCAATCAGTATATTGTTTTAATGCATAAAAGACTTTCATTTTAATAATATAACATACTTTTCATTCTCTAACTTTCTTCTCATTTGCTTCCCCCCACAATAAGAAAAATCAGAATAAAAGAAAATCAAAATTTTTTCACATCTTTGTAATTTTGAAAACTTGAGTTCTTCTAGCTGCTTCCACTTAAAGATCCATGGCATGCAATATAAGTTCAGGAAGGGCACTTTTAAGTTGAGAAACTTCTGTATGCAAAACCAACATTGGTGAAACAAGAAGTTCATTGGGAACTAAGTGTTCATTGGAATCCACATCAGAAACAACTACCCAAAAGAGGCCTCAAATGGGGCAGTCTTCAGTTTCCAGCAGTGCCTCTGTATTGGTCTCCATTGTCGTGACTCTGACGTGAACTGCCAATCTGGTGGTTAAAGTCAATGCAGACAGCGACTGCCACCCTTTCTTCCACCATTATTTTCCTCCTACTTGCAGAACTGTCTGGTGGTCATGGTTTTGAGGCAGCACACAGGACACATATTAGGCTTTTTAGTTCTTTCGCGTTTTTAATAGGTTGAGGTCAGAAAGTTTAAATCAGTGGAAAGTCTAGTTTGATCTTTTGGTTGCTACTAAGATTCTCATTGGTGTTTTAATTTTGACAGTGTTTACTTTAATGGAAATTGCTAAAAGGTACAAGTTTGAAGAATGGAAAAGATAACAAATTTGTACTCTATGGATAGCATAAGGAGCCCTGGTGATGTAGTCATTAAGCTCCAAGCTGTTAGCCAAAAGATCAGCTATTTAAATTCACCAACTTCTCGGCAGGAGTAAGATCTGAACATGTTCTCAGGAGAGGTCAGTCCCTGGAGAAGGACATCATGCTTGGTAAAGTAGAGGGACATCAAAAAAGAGGAGGACCATCAGCAAGTTGGATTGACAAAGAGGCTGCAACAATGAGCTAAAACATGTCAACAATTATGAGGATGAGCTGGGACCAGGACTTGATGGTGCTCAGCAACAACAATGACATCTTCTTCCATAAGCATTAAAGAGTGAGAAACTCTTTGGGGCAATTTTCCTCTGTCCTAACAAACAAGTTGCTGTGAGTTGGAATAGACTCAACAAAATGGTCTCTTTGTTGTAAATCACAAAAGTATTAATAATCCTCTCCCTACTATTTTGAGATGGCATAAAAATTATTTTTACAAACATAATGTTGATCGCTAAAATCAACTCAGAGTAATGTAATACCCACATATTGTATTGTGATTTTAAAGTCATTATCCAATGGGGAAAAAAAGGAAATCTTTGATGCGATGGATTGATAGAGTGACTGCAGCAATGGCCCATGAGCCATAGTCATTGTGAAGATGACGCAGGAGCAGGTGGTGTTTAGTTGCGCTGCACATAGGACTTCTATGAGTCGAAACTGGCCCACTAGCACCTAACAATAACATCAACTGCTCTAATAACAACTTACATTTCTTTGTCATCTGATTTTTTTGAAACAAGATTTAATAGATGTTTTCCCATCATAATAATTCTTCAAGGTAGGTGGACTGCGCTATTCTCATTTTCCATATGAATGAATTCTATTGACAGAGGATTATGTAACATCACACGCTAGAGTTATAATTCAGGTTTCCTATACCCAGATAGATCTTTGTTTTTGACCCGTATCTCTGCAGGGCCCCGATGTTGATGCTCAGGTCATTGTAAACAATCTTAATCTGTCTTAAACTATTCAATATTCATCTTGCAGTCTTTGTGTATGTATGTGATCCAGGTTTTGATGTTGTACTAGCTTGTTTCCTTAGTGACCTCAAATGAACCATACCACTTAGTATTCATGACCTGATGTATTCTCCCCACTCGTTACTGGGATAGACCTGAGCTTTCTTTAACTAGTAGAAGGCAGTGGCAGTACTTGTATGTCAATTGTAGAGTTAAGTCTTTTTTTAAAAAAATTCTGGCATCTTCTCTATGTCCTTGGGATCCTGGAGTATCATGAATTTTTGAACTTTGTTGGATCGATTCCCCAAGTGGATATGGAGTGGCCTAACGGAAAGTCTAAGACTCTGAGATGACAGTGCCTCTCAGAAAGGGATAAAAGAAGACAGGCCACCACAGCATCTTGGCTGAGTCACAGTCCCCAATCAATATCCTTGCTGAATTCAGTCCTACCAGTGATAACTGGAAAACCAACGGAAGAACCCCCAACTGAGACCAACCCAGTACACAGAATTCTGAGAAAGTAAAATAATTATTGTTTTTATCTGCTAAGCTCCACGTTATTTTGCTACATAGCAATAAATAACTGAAATAAATGTTTAAAAGTAGTGGGCTTCTAACTTCATTATTTTCCCAGGCACACAATTAGTGAATGAGCAAGTATCCCCCAGTCCATGCATCAAAGTCTCAACAGTTTATAAATTCTACATCAGATGTCTTCCATCATTGGAAGGTGAGGAAGTCTACAGAAAACAAAAATGACAATGTGGACTTATTTTATTTTTGCAGCATAGTAATGCTGCTAAATATTTGAATCAAAGGCCCAAGCACAACGCAGCTGCCTTGATATAAAATGACAGTCCATAAACTTGCAATTTCAGTTCACATCCTTGAATGTATCTCAGCCCTTTGAGGACTGTTGTGTGTGCGGGTAGTTTGAATGGTGAGAATGTCATCTGGGAAAGGATAGCAGCAGGTTGGCCAGGAAACCAAGTTTGCAAATTAGCAAATTCTCATCACTCTGTTCATTAGTGTAATCAATGAAAATTTTAAAGGACTGAGAAAAATTGTCTAAAAAATGAGAAGATGAAAACAGTGAGAAGAATTGGACATTGGAGGCCCAACAGTAAATATAGGGGAGAAGCACCACAGTCAAGATCCTGTCATATACCTCCAAACAGGCAGAAATCCAGTCACATCAACCAAGGTGTCTACTGTGCATCTAATTTATTTGCATTTTCAGAATGCTCATGGCAGGCCCTTTTGGATCATTAATTGACTTAAATTCCTTTCTCTTTAGATTAAGGGCACATCAGATATTGGATGAACTCCCGCATTTGTGTGATTTTAAAGTTACGCTTAGCTTTTAAATGCACTCTATATTTAAGTATTACTGCAAAAAATAATCTTACATAATGAAAGTAGATTATTCAAGAGAGAGGAAATGACATACTCTAAGACCTAGCTTTTACAGTTTCCTTCTCACTCTCAATAATTTGGTTGCATTTTTCTATAGGTGGCTAAAATTTGATAAGTATCACCAGGTTATAAAGCAACAATGTGTAGTGTTACATTGTGTTGTACATAGAAGTGGGTTCTATAAGTCACAACACACTGAACAACACCTAATAACAACAATCAGATGCTAGCTAACAGAACTACCTTCAAGGAGTTTAGAGTTTAGATCGGGGCACAGTAATGAGGGATTTTATTAGTCATCCAACAGCCAGAAAGTCCCAGAGGATCTTTCTTAGTTTTCTGGGCTGCTGCAGCAGAGTCACAAATTGGGTGGCTTATAAGACCAGAAATGTATTGATTTTTCCTGGGGGCTTTGCAGGAGAATATGTTTCATGCCCTCTCTTAGCTTCTGGTGACACCTAGTGATTTTTGACATTTCTTGGCTTATAGTTCTGCATCCTAAAACCCCCGGTTCTGCTTCTCATGGCCATTTCACTCTGTTCCTCTGTGTCTGTTCTCTTTTACAATCATACCACTCACAGTAGGTTAGAGCCCATCCCACTCAAGTATAACCACAGGTTAATTTGACTGATGGCATCATCAAAGACTCATTTCAAAAAAGATCACACTTACTGATATCAGTGGACACAGCCTCACCATCTCTTTTGTGGACAAACTCCAATCCACAGCAAGAACTAATGAATGACAAAATCAAACTTTCTTTCATTTGGAAAGAAATTGACTCAAAATTGATACACACAATGGTTTCTTTTCACTTTGTAAAGCCAATAGGCAGCAAGATCATTTAGTTCTTATCTCTTTTTAGCAACCAGAAATACTTAAAATCTTAAAACAGACTTCCTTACAAGTAAATATTAAATTATGCTCTAAAGTTTAAATGCAATTCTGTATTTTCCTTAAGACAACAATTCTGGAAAATAGGAGAAGCATTAGCTAATTTTGCTATTTTTAAATTAATAAACTGATAGCAAAACAAGTACTCTAAATGAATTTATAGGTCAGTGAATAATGTGCCTCAGAGATAATAGGTTGCTGAATTTGAGAAATTCTCAGCAGAAAAAAATTCTCGTTTTGTCCAATTATCCAAAATGGGAATTGTTAAGGGGTAACAGATTTATATGAAGAGAAAATGGAGCATCCTAGAATGCAATGAAAGTGACTCACCTTGTTAAAAGGGGGTATCTTAAGCTCCCAGATTACTGGGATATCATTAGAAATGAGTCAGTCCACCCCTCTAACTATTGTTAAACAAACACCAAAAAGTATACTCAACAGTGATAAAAATACCTAAGACAGAGCCAAATATATTGTAATGACTGGGGACCATAGCCCGGGGGACACCAAGATCAATTAGCACAACATAATCCGCAAAAACAATGTTCTACATCTAACTTTGTTGAGTCATGACTAGAGTCTTAAGAGCTTGTGAGTGGTCTTTCTTACCCACAATAGAGTCAAGAAAACACAAGATAATGGAAACAACTAGTCCAATGGACTATGGGCCATGTGAACCCTCCAACAGTACCCAAAGCCTAAGATTAGAAGATGGTCAATAGCTTCCACTCCTGACTGCTCTGAAATAGATCACTTCAGTAAATCCTTGGTCGAGTGTAAAAAAACTCATTAAAATACCAGACTTACTTGCCAAAAAGAGAACCCCTGAGAATATGGTTCCTAGTCACTCTCCATGTCAGGAACGGAACTCATCCTCAGGGCTAAAATTTTAGCCACACAATAAGGGGTATGCACACTGGTCAGGTGCGTACACTAGAATAGTCAACTATTTCATATCAAAAAGGCAGTATTTGCACAAGGAAAATTTTCAGAAAGGTTAGGCCAGAAGATGGAATGGAAACAGAAAACAACAGGGCAGGTGAGATAAGTGATGTTACATTGAGGAGATTGCAATTAATGAGATACCACAAAATGTAATTAAATTGCTGAATGTGTAAACCTTCACACAATTTGCAATAAGGTTCTTAGTGGCTAAATTCTCATAATTATACAGTCTACTCCTTTTCCTAGAAAGATGGAAAATGAATAAGGAAGGCTGCCAAAGAACCGATGCATTTGGTTTATGGTATTGGTAAGGAACACTGAAAGCACCATGGACTTCCAAAAGAACAATCAAATCTGTCTTGGAGGGAGTAGAGTCAGAATGCTCCTTAGAGGTGAGGCTAGACTTTGATTCTCATACTTTGGGGACATAAGCAGAAGAGAACAGACCTTAGAGAAGGGCATTGGGTTTGGTAAGAGTCAATAATAAACAAGGAAGACGTTCAGTGACTTACACAGTGCGTGTAACGATGGACTAAAAACGATGGCACAGGATGGAGCAGTATTTCCGTCTGTTCTACAGAGGGTCTGTATCAGTCACAACCAACTTGACAGCACTGACTGAACAGCACACTGGAATTGTCATCTCTACAAAGGCAAAATGGAGCTAAGCTGGTGGAATTTTCCTCTTCCTTTCCAATGTTGAAATGATCTATGCTTCCTGGTGGTAGGAGAGTATTGCCTTTACTCTCTGTATTACTTTTCACTATGAATATGCACATATGCATGCAATTATACTCAAATGTGCATGGATACACAAATACGCATGTGTTATCACCTTATTCTACTATATTTAGCAGATGCATAACTTCAAAGGAGTCCTAGGTCCTTTCCATTAAAAAAATCATTTCACTGGGGCCTCATACAACTCTTAACACAAACACTGCATCCATCCGTTGTGCCAAGCACATTTGTACACTTGTTGCCATCATCATTTTCAAAACATTTTTTCTACTTGAACTCTTGGTATCAGCTTTTCATTTTCCCCTCCCTCCCCCACCATACCTCCCTCCCTCATAACCCTTGATAATTTATAAATTATTATTTTTTTCATGCCTTACACAGACTGATGTCTCCCTTCACCCATTTTTCTGTTGTCATCCCCTGGGATGTGGTTATAGGTAGATCATTGTGATCAGTTCCCCCGATCACCCACCACCTGCCCCCTACCCTTCTGGTATTGCTACTCTCAATATTGGTTTTGAGGGGTCTTTCCTGGATTCCCTGTGTTTCCAGCTCTTATCTATATCCATGTTCATGCTCTATCTTGCCAGATTTTTAATATATATTTTAGTAGGGGCTATTACAATATTTAATACATCTTTCTTATTAAGCCTATTTGTACACATGTTATCATGTTCATCCACATTATCTATCTGAACCCCTCCAGCATAAGCTCCTCTTCCCCTCTTTCCTCTAGTTCTTTATTTTGTTAATTACAACTCCCCATATTTCCTCTTCCCCTCCCCCATGAACTTCCAATAATTTACAAATTGTTATTACCTCTTCATATCATACACTGCCTAATGTGTCACTTCACTCACCCTCCCCCGCTTTTGTCCACACACCAGAGAGGAGGTCCCATGTAGATTTGAGAAATTTGTTCCCCCTTTCTACTCCACCATCCCTCCACCCTCCCAGTGTCACCACTCCCCACTAGTCTCAGGGATTATCTATCCTAAATTTCAACATTTTTGACTCCAGTGTGCATCCCCTGGTCTAGCCAAATCTGTCTGGCAGAATTGGGATAATGATAGTCGGTGGGAGGAGATATTGGGGAATATTTCATTGCTACTACAATGCACCTAGACTGGCTCATTTCCTCATTAAAACCCCTCTGTAAAAGGATGTCTCTTCACTTATTGATGGGCTTTGGCAATCTGAACTCTCCCTCATTTATAATGGTATATTTTTTAAGTCTTTGATGCTTGATATCGGATCCCTTTGAAACCTCGTGGTCATACAGACTCTTGTGCTTTTTCCATGTGGGCATGTTTAGCTAGATGGCTACTTATTCACCTAAGGTAGAATTGAGTTCATGATAATAAGGGGGAGGAAACATTAAAGAACTAGAGGAAAGTTGTATGTTTCATTGATGCTATACTGTACCCTGAGTTGACTCATCTCCTTACAGAGACTCTTTTTTTTTTTGGGGGGGGGCATCACTGCCCTCAGGTGGTGGGAGTAGGAGGCCCAGCCTTTGCTCCTGGGAGCCGGAATTGAATCTCCATCCCAGTGGGCCGCAGTCCCGCGCACAACTACTATGCCACCGGGGCTCAGCCCCAGAGACTTTTCTGTTACCTCTAGATGGTTTTTGGGTCTCCACATCTGGACCATAACTTACTTACTGAGAAGGTGTCAGTACAATCTTGAATAGAATTAGAATAGATTGATATTTGTGTAATTTCACTGTACATGTAAATTACCTTCTCTGGACCTGAGCTACAGTGCAGATAATCTTTATCCAGATAATCTAAAGCATTCTTTAGAAATACTTGAACAGGATATATTTTCCATAAGAAAGCCAAAACACAAACTGGACTGACTGAACATCCATTTTATAGGTCTGGTAGTTAGTAAAGGACTCAAAAAACTCTGTGCCTTTGTTGTCTTTCTAGTAAATTAAGATTGGTTGGGGGCTGAGCCCCGGTGGCGTAGTGGTTGTACGTGGGACTGCGGCCCAGTGGGACGGAGGTTCAATTCCAGCAGTGGGGCTGGGCCTCCTACTCCCACCACCGAAGAGCAGTGATGCTTCCCCCCCCCCAAAAAAAAAAAAAGGTCGGTTGTGGTTTATTCCTGTTGCAAACTTCACCACAGAAGAATTTCCTTGATATTACTTAGGCATACATGAAAATTTGCTGTAACATGAAGTTACTGTTATTTTAGTCTTGTGAACTTAAGTAAGAGATAATGTAGTGCACAGTCTGAAACTGTTGGCATTTTCTCTCCTCGTATCTCAGGAGAGCTCAAGGGAAGACACAGCTAGTCCTATCACGGCAAGTGAAATCCTCCAGCACAGCTCATGCCAGACAGTTCGCAAGCTTTGTCTAGCTGTCTCTAATTTTCTGTTTGATTTTCAAACATTCACAAGCAAGATAGAGGGTTTATTTGGCAGAAATCAAATGTGCAAAAATGTTTTACCATCTGCTGGAATATTCTTGGATATTATCCCTACAAAAACACTCATTATTAAAAATATTTGTTGGACATCACTGATTTATCAATTATGTCCAAAATATAGCTTCCTCACAGTTATTGCTCTTAAAAAATACAGAAAACCAATTGAGTGGACAGGTCGGAACTGCCCCTGTAGGTTCTGAGACTGACTTTTTGTGGGAGTCAAACGCCTTGTCCTTTTCCAGTAGAGCTGCTGGTGGGGGGGGTTTGAACTATTAACAGCCCAACACATTGAACTATGCCCTGGGCTCCTCAGTTCTTACTCTAGTGACAATTTAAAAATCAAAGCATATGCATATAACAATGGGCACGAGTTAACTTCTTCTCTGAAATTTGCTACTCTTGACTTTGTTTTCTCATCTAAGAAAGGAGGTGTTATTTAAGGCAAAAATTAGCTACACTTTTTATGGTTAAAATAGCTACATCTCTTAACACAGTATTTTGTACCTAGTAGATACAAAAATTGTCCAATCACTGGTAAAATTGTGAAGCCTGTTTTTTTTAAATCTAAATTGCCAGTGGGTAAAGGACGATGGCAGAATTTGTTATTTCCTACAGGGTTACCATGAGTAAGAAGTGGCTCGATGGCAGTTAGTTTTGGAATGAGGTGTCTGAAATATTGCTAGGTTTTTTGTTGGTCTGTTTTTGTTATGTAGCATCTGATGGCTTAGTCTAGGTTTGGGAAATTGGCCACAGTAACGCCAAAACAGCAGATATTTGTTTTCCTACGTCCCCTTGAAGCTAAAGTTCTGTCAGATGTTAGACTAATTAGTAACTAATAGTGACAAGAATCAGGTACTGTGGGAAATACATTTTCAGCACCAACAGTTGTCATTTGTGGGGTGTCAGTGGTAACACTGATAACAGTGTAGTATATGAGGTTTAATATTCATAGAGGTAGCAGAAATCCTCTTTCAAAATTTCTCACAGCTCTTTGTCATGTAGCAGGACCTGCTTGTCTGTTTTGCACATCTGTTTTATGGATTTCTAGGTAATTCTCTAGGTCCAACATACTTCCAAGTCTTGTATTCCTTCTGCTAAAATCATGAATGGCTACTTTTGTTGCTTCCAATTTAATAGCATTGGGTGTAATAGCTAGATAATTTTATATCAACTTAAGTATATATAAAAATGCAGGCTCTCAGGAGCAGCACAGGATAGCGCCCACAACTACCAGAGGCAGTGATGCCAAAAAAAAATGCAGAGTTGGTATCCAACCTGTCAATCAGGTCACATCCTGGTGGTACCTCCTTAGGGGTGTGGCCTTTTATAAGGAAGACCCTGAGAACTTCAACTTTTCTCTACTTGCCCACCCTCCACTTGCTGGAGACCCTGAGAGCTACACAAGTCCTGTGATGTTTCCACCATCCTTGGATTCATGCTACTTTGCACTCACTGGTCTGTGACCTTCCAGAATCATATTCTGGATCATTGAATATGATGATGTGAACTTGAAGAGGGACTCATGAACTATTATCAAACTTATAGACTTGAGTTGGACAGGGCTGGGATGCTTTCTTTACATATAATTACTCTGTGATATAAAGCTCTTTTTTACATGTATATGAATATCACTGGATTTGTTTTTTAAGCTAACCTAGCCTAAGAAATATATTAGCTGGGGAGTGGGTCACTAAGGAAACAAATCATGCAGAAAAACTGGAGGCAAGCTCTTTGCTCCTGAAGCTGGAAAAAATCTGGAACCATGAAGGAATTTCCTCTTTAAGACGAACATTAAAGGGACCTATGAGAAGCCTGAAATGTTGTCTAAGTGCCCATCTGAATCTACTTTTAGAGTGGAAGTGAGAGAAATGCAGCAAGACAGGTGTGTTGATCGTTTCCACTGACCCTCGTGGACCTGAATCACAGGGACTAGAGGAGAGATATGAGCAGGTTGGCTGGTCTGAAGTTTATGGAGTTGTTCAGAACCTTAGTCTATGGCATGACCTAATCCAAGGAGGTGAGAGTTGTTGAGAATTTGTGCAGGAGTCTGTCATCTGAAGTGAGGCAGCCAATGGATATACTGGTGAGGCTATATTTGGTGGCTCATAACTCACCCAGATGAAGACACAAGTTTAAGTCTTTGAATTGATTCATATGACTTCTGACTTTATGAATGTTCTTCCCTGATTTTACTGTGCTCACAGATATAGACTCACAAGGCTCCTACAGGAATGAAGACACTTCACATCAAAAAGCATGTTTGTCTCCTCAGAACAATGATAGAAATGAAGAATTTAAAAATTGGATATCCAAAAAGGAGGGGGGAGAAAGCATGAAGTGGCTCTCTTACAAATTTTCATGGATGCGGAGATATGTTGATAAGATTATGGGATAAAGGCGTAGGTATTGACAAAGCTGCAATTGTTAAGTATAGAATAATTTTGTGTTTTTCACTTATAAAATGTTAGATTTAAATGGGGCTTGTGATTTTCAGTTGTGTGCTAGTTTTTCCTGTTAAGTACAAACATAAGTTTATCGATTTAGTTTAAATTATGTATGGCTACAGAATTGTGTAAAGGTGTGAAATTGACAAGGGATAGTCTGTGATACCTAGATAGTTTTATGCCAACTTGCAGATACTTTAAAAATGTATAGGTGATATCCAATTTGCCAATCAGGTTACAGCCTGGTGTCGTCTCTTTAAGGGTGTGGTCTGCTCATAACGAGGACCCTGGTAAACCAGCCCCCTCGCTTTTCTCCTCCTGCTTGCTGGGGGCCCTGGTATTTTTTCGTTAGCCTTGGATTCATGTCACATTGCACTCCCCATCCTGTGATCTTCTTGCATTCTGCATTGCAAACGGCTGTGTGAATCTGAACAGGTCTTACAGACTAGTATAGGACTTATGGACTTGAGTTGGAGTGGACTGGGATGTTTTCTTGATATATATTTACTCCTTGATATAAAACTCCTGTTTGCACATTTATGAGCCTCACCGGAATTATTTCTACAGTCTAACCTAACACATAGGGTTTCTTCCTCAGACTCTCCATAATAGATATTAAGCAAATATGAGAGCAAATACAAAAATTATTGCTGCCAGGGTCCTACTTGCTTGAGAATCTAGAGCAAGTTTAATAGCCTCTTCTTGCATCCACTTTGATCTTTTCTTCTGTTTTCCTTGTCTTTTAACTGACCTTATGTCCTCTTCATGTATGGTGTATAATGTAATCTAACAGTTTGTCAGGTCTCCTGTCATAAGTGTTCAATGTGCTAATTCTGTTCTTGAAAATCAGGTGGGATATAATCAAGGTGTTATTTTGGCTCTTGTGGAATCATTTTTGTATTCTTCATTTTTACCCCAAACTTTTTGCTAATAGGAGCAATTGGTGATCTGCTCCAGTTGCTTTCTGAGCTTGTTTTGGTTAATGGTATGATTTCTCCATTGTCTCTTTCCAAAGATGTCATCAATTTGATTCCTCTCTCTGTATTGTTATGTTGCTCAAAAAGGGGGGTATTTGCAATGATGACTTTGGTTTTGCAAAATTTTGTCATGTGATCTCCAGCTGAGTTTATATCAACAAGGCCATATTTTCCAAGCCTATCCCTTCTTTGTTTCCAACTTTCATATTCCAATCACCAATATTTATCACTACATCTTGATTGCATTTTTAATAAATTTCAGACTGAAATTGTTGGTAGAATCCTTCAATTTCTTTACTACTATCTTCACTGTTGGTAAATAATTGTATTAATTGGACTTCCTTATGTACATATATATATTATTCTATCTTGAACATCATGGTACTTCAATACAGATCTTGAAAGGTTCTTTTTGATGATAAATATTATGCCATTTATCTTGAATTTCTTATTTCTGGCACAGTAAATCACATAATTGTCTGAGTCAAATTTGCCAATAGAAGTCCCTTTCACCTCACTACATTCTAGCATGTTGATATTAATGTGTTCTAATTTTCCAACATTCATACTTTTACATCCCACATTCTGATTATTAATGAATGTTTGAACCAATTATTTTTCTCATTTTGAGTTGTGCTCCAAAACGAATGAAGGGCTTGAAAACTTTTCCTTCAACCATGTCATTATGGTTGACTCTATTTTGAGTCATATTTTAAATACTTTCTGACCCAAAGGGTCCATCTTCCTATACTATACCTGACCATTATTCACTGCTATTTATAAGGTTATTAGTGCCTAATCTTGGAGAATCAGTAAGCAACATATTCTTTTTTAGAAGTTTGGGTTTTGTCTGAGAGATTCATGAAAGCTGTTCACCTTGACTAACCCTGCTGGTATTTAAAATGTCAGGTACATAGCTTCCAGCATCACAGAAATGTGCAAGCCATTACAGTATGTCAAACTGACAGACAAGTTGTAGCTGAATACTAAATTTCAAAGGGAAGCTAAAGAACACAAAATAAAATGTGTGAATACCTGAAGTCTAGGAAACCAAAAATAAGAAGACACTTACCATATCCCAAGATGAAAAACTGAAGAGAACATTAAAGATTTGATTTTCAGTATTGAAGGATTCAAAGGGTAAACTGTTGAATGATGCAGGAAAGCATCAAAAGAAGGTGGGAAGAACACACAGAGAATATCATAAATAACTCTAAACATTAATCATTTCAAGAGGCCATATTTGATCAATAGCCAATGATACTGAAGGAAGAAACTCACGCTGCATAGGAGATATTAGCAAAAAACAAGACTCCAGGAGTCAAGATAAATCCAATTGAAATAGATCAGCAAGTTGATGAAAGCATTCACTGGAAGCACTCACTCTTCTGCACAAGGGAGAGATTCGAGCCATATTCAGAAGAGGATGTGACATGAGGGAGAGTGTGGTTGATATCACATGCATATTGGCTGAAAGCACAAATTAGCAAAGATATTTATTTGTGTTTTGACTATGCAAAGAACTTTGTGGATCATAACAAACTATGGATCATAACTAACTGTGTGGATCATAACGAACTCTAGATAACATTGATAATAGAGGATAATTCAGAACACTTAATTGTGCTTCTGTGGAACCGGTTCACAGATCAAGAAGAACAGATGAAGGAAATGCTGGATACTTTAACTCTAAGAAAGGTGTATATCAGGGTTGTGTCCTTTCACGATAGTATACAATCTGTATGCTGTTCAAATAATCTGAGAAGCTTGACTATATGAAATTAATGGCTCATCAGGACAGGAGGAAGACTTACAGACAATCTATGATATGCAGATGACACACTCTTGCTTGCTGAAAGAAAGGAATACATGAAGCAGTTGCTAATGAAGATCAAGTATGGTAGCCTTGGATTACAACTCAATGTAAATAGAACCAAAATATTTAAGGTGTTGAAGAGCAAGATTGTCATTTTAAAGATTAAGATGCAACTGGCCAAAACCCTGATACTTTCAATTGCCTCATTTGAATGTGAAAGTTAGACTTGGAACAAGACTGAAAAAGTGTCTATGTATTTAGATTACAATGCTGCTGAAGAATCTTGAAAGTATCATGACTTGCCAGAAGAACAAACAATGCGAAAGAAGTAAAATCAGAATGCTCCTTGAAGTGCGGATTGCAAGACGTCATGCCACATTCTTTGGCCAGGTTATCAGGGGATACCGCTCATTGGAAAAAGCTATAGTTCTTGGTAAACTAACAAAAGTCAGTGAAAAAGTGGAAGACAATTGAGCAGATGGATTGACGTCGTGGTTGCAGCAATTGGCTAAGAGAACAGTTGTGAGGATGACTCATGATTGAAGAGGTGGTTCATTCGGTTATACATAGGGTTGCTGCGAATTGGAAACAACTTTATAGCATATAACAAAATAGGATTCCAGGTCATATATGATGGTTTTCTTCCAAACAAAAACTGTTTAAACCTATCTCTAACATCAGTGGTTGCCTACATTCATATCTCATGTTGTCTCTCAGTATTGCACTTGTGTTAGTCTCCTGAGGATGACTTCTAAAAAACAAAAACAAACAATAAATTTTGGTGCCATGGAGAAAAAATATTTTAAGACTGGAGTGGTATCGATTTTTAAATAAAACTCAAGTCGATATCTTCTCAAATCACTGAAGCTTTGCAATAAGTTTATTGAGCTGATGTTCCACATAAAGTAAAAGGTTTTAGATGGGTCAGCTGCATTAAGGAAGGCCAGAAGGACCTAAAAAAAACAAGGAGAGGTAAGACCTTCAATGCTGACAAATTAAGAAATTATGGCTGAAGCTTAAATATTGGTGGAAAAGAAATGCAGAATTACACTGATAAAAAGAGATTTGGGTTCTCATGTGGCTTGCCATTTTCAACTTGACGTAAGCATCTTTGCCTCCGTAAACCTTTGGTTCCAACAGTGCTGAAAGTGTTTCAAAAAGATCTATTGATTCTCAAGAAGGTGATCTTTCCATCAATCCTTTAAGAAATATAGAAGCTAGTGAAGACAGCTTTATGGAATTATGAGGTTAATTATAACCAGGAATGAGTCCTGGATTTACCAATCAAATTCCCAGAGCAATAAAGGCAGAGGTTGACCTAGAAAGTGATTACAGTGATTTCTGAAGCCTTCAAAGAAGTGATCTTCATGAACACAGATTCTCAATGATCACAGGATGATCATGGGGACTCATTATGAGGATGATTTATCAAACAGGAAACTCCGTTGGTGGAAAAAATACAGGAAAGTTCCATAGGGGATTTTTTTTCATCATGCCAATTATTCGAAAATTTTTCCAGGATAGCAAGGGCTGTTGTATGAGAAATTCTTCAAGAAACTTTTCTTCATCCAGCCCAACAAGCCTGATCTTGCCTCTTCAGATTTTTGTTCCTGGAATTTAAAGAAGGTGGTAAAGGAACACCATTTGAATCCCTCTGGCATGCCAAAACTGCCTTCCTGATGTATTATAAATCAAAATACACAGAGATCTTGGGGAAGAATTAGAAAGGTGGAAATGGAAGCTCTGCCTTCAGAATTGTGTAGACCTCGATAGAAGACATGCAGCGAAACACTAGCTTTACATTGTAATGATTCCTTTACTAAAAATTGTAGGATGTAGTAAAACTTTTTAACTTATCTTTGTATGCTCAGTTCATTTACCAAAACCCTGTTATGCTCTTCCTCCATAAGTAGACATAATTCTGTTTTTTATTATATTTTAGTTGTTTACATGTATTTGTTTTCCCCTTTGATATTATGTCTCTCAAGCAAAAATTAAATGTTATCATTTCTTTTAATAATGCTGTTAAGGACATAATACTTATTTTACTGGTTGATAAAATCCGAATAATATCAGTTAAGTATAATAGTCAATATTAGGTGTCATATATGGACCAAAGTAATAAATGCATGAGTTATTTGAAATTAACATCCTCTGTCACATAAGAGGAATGAAAGATGGTGCTGAGTTCCAACTACCTTAAATTAATTTAGTCAAATCAATTTTTGCAACCAGGCAGTCTTAAAATGGAGACTGATTAAAGATGTACCTTTTGGGCTAAAATTAGATGAAATAAGAATGAAAGGATGGATTTTCAATGTCATTGTTCTAATGTCACTGTTGAACTAATTGTGCTTGTTCTTCTTCTTTCTTTACTTATATTCCCTTTGCTCCAAGCACATTAACATAACAAGGTCAGTTGAAGTTGGTTTAAAATTGATTGGCAAAGACATTAAAGAAAAGAATGGGTGAGGGGTTGTGGTGACAGAAAATGCTCGGTAATTTCCTTCGCTATGAAATTGGGCCTGAGGACTGAGAAATATGTTCCAAGGAGATGATATTGGCAGCTTCAGGGAGGACAGGAGAATCACTGGTGACAGAACAGAAGAGCTATTATCTACATTTAAATAACCAGAAGCTGATCCTACAGGTATCAATGCTATAAATCAATGTCAAACAGTTTATTCTTTTGTCCTAGAATGAAAACATACACTCTGTAAATGTAAAGCTTAGAGATTTATTGAAAGTCCAGAGAAGATACAGGTGGGCTAAGACTTCTTAATTCACAGAATGAAGGTGGCCTCTTCCCTAGAAGATGCACACACATTCTTGTACATTGATAGAGGAACTAAAATTAAGAAATTATAGTAGTCAAGCAAGAAATCAAATGATAAGAGACCCAGCAGGGTTAGGAGGATAATGAATATGTGGTATTACAAATGTGGTTAAGGGTTTATAAATGTATGTATATTTTCTTTTCAGATAATAAATGGAATGGTAACAGGAAAATGGCTGGACAAATATTTTCAGAAAGTGATAAAAATGTATTTCTTGAAAAAATCAAGGGTTACACTGGGATAGAACATGGGGTGGAGATGTTTGTACTGTTGTATTCAGAGTTAATGCTATAAAATATAAATTCCCTTAACCCAATTTAAAATAAAAAATCATCACCAAACAGTATTACTCAGTGAAGGAGGGTTAAGGTTATCCTCCCTCTCCAACCTCCCAGGGTCTAAGGAAAAGTACCTGGGCTGCCGCATATTTGCTGTGGTCCACTGGCAAAAGCTGCACCCACACAAAATGCTTTAAAATAAATAAATAAAATAAAATTGCTTTCTCAATTTTTCTTGGAGTCAATTGTAAAGATTTATGGATCATCTTGTGTATCAAGACCCTCTGAGGTCTGAGAAGTGCACCCCAATCCCAACTTTGTGAGCAGCACCCTCTCTCCCATAGGAATTCACTTCAGAGGACAGCTCAGAGCACACAAGAGCAAACAAAGAGGGAAGGAGAGAGAGAGTGGAACACATACCAGCCCACCAAGCCCCAAGAATGATATTTCTGCTCAGAGCAGCCAATAGACAGAGAGGACCCTAGGGCTGCCCCCATTATGAGAAACGACATCCCTCATGACCCATAGCACTTTGCGGGACAACCCTGGAAGCCCAGTGTAGGTATTGTGCCCCATCTGACCCCACCACACTGGGGTGAAATGCTAAGGCTGTGTAAGAGAGCAGTAAGGGGAGCAAAGCCATGAAGCACCTGGGGAATACCAAAAATAGACTTTGGGACCAGGGTGGGGCACCCATGAGAACCAACCAGAAAACGCTCGTAAAAGTGAACAAACCGAACTTGATCTATTTGTAGGCTTTTCTTTTCTTTTTGTCATTGGATTTTTTATGTTGTTTGTGTTGCTTTGTGTTCTTTTGTTGTTTTGTTTTGTTGTCTTTTTTGGTGTTTATTAGTGTCTCTGCATGTCTACCTAGATAAGATAGGTGGGATAAACATTCTGGATGTGAAAATAATGGGACTGAGGATTATAGGGGCTGAGGGGGACACAGGAAATGGTGAGGTGGGAAAAGGAAGTGGTGTAAACAAAACCAGGGACAGGGAAGAACAAGTGATCTAAAATTGATGGGCACAGGATATCTGGTAGGCCTTGATCAAGAACAATGTGAGAGGAATTACTGAAACCCAAATGAATGCTGAACATGATAGTGAGAGAAGAGGAAAGTAAAAGAAAATAGAGGAAAGAACTAGATAACAAAGGGCATTTATAGAGGTCTAAATATAGACATGTACATATTTAAATATATCTTATATAATAATAGGGAGATAGATCTTTGTACATATATTTATAGGTTTAGTATTAAGATAGCAAAGGGACATTGAATCTCTACTTAATTACTCCATTAATGCAAGAACACTTTTTTTCTAATAGTCTGGCATTCCATGATCCTCACATTCCCTGCATTATTGCTGAAAATAAAATGGGTGCATAAGTAAATGGTGCCTGGCTATTAAAAGATACAGCATCTTTGGCCTTAAAGTCTTAAAGATAAACAAGCGGCCATCTAGCTGAGAAGCAACAAAGGCCACATGGAAGTAATAGCAACCTGGTGATCATGAGGTGTTGATGGGATCAGATAGCAGGCATCAGAGACCCAGAATACAAATCATATCATTGTGAATGAGGAGGAGTGTGCAGTAGAGACCCAAAGTCCATCTGTAGACATTTGGACATCTCCTTACAGGAGAGTCACAAGGAAGAGACAAACCAGTCAGGGTACAGTATGGCACCATTAAAATCTCCATCTTTCCTCTACTTCTGACCCCTCCGTCACTATCATGACATCAATTCTACCTTACAAATCCTGCTAGACCAGAGCATGCACACAGGTACATATAAGAGCTGGAAACACAGGAAATTCAGGATAAATAGACCCCTCAGAACCAACATTGAGAGTAGGGATAATGAGAGATTAAGGGGAAGGTGGGGGAGGAAGGAGAAACCGATCACAATGGTCTATATATAACCCCCTCCTACTGGGACAGACAACAGAAAAGTGGGTAAAGGGGGACATCGGTCAGTGTAAGACATAAAAAAATATATATAAATTGTCAGGAGTTAATGAGGGGAGAGAGGGGGAAATGAGGCGTTAACACCAAAAACTCAATTAAAAAGAAAATGTTTTGAAAATGATGATGGCAGCAAACATACTTGATACAATGAATGTACTCATGATAAGAGCTGCATGATTTTTCAAAAAAGAAATGATGTAGAATTAAAAACATCATAAATTTTCCTAAAAAGAAGACCCCCTAGGTAAAGCTACTGTATCTTGCATCTATTTGACCACAGAGGAAAAACTCCCTGGGTATATTGTGCCATCTTGCACTTGATCACAGAGGAAAACAAAAATGTTTCTTTTAGGGTACATGCTTAGGTCAGTGCAGAGGTTAGAAGCATTGCTATTTGAAAAGGCAGCTTTAAATTTTAGCAAGGATTCTTAGTTTAGGATGGAGTGTAACCACTGCTTTCAAATTTCTCTGTACACAAAGAACAAGGACGTCAGATGTTAGACTCTCATACACTTCTATGAATTTGTTCAACAAGCAGTGCTCTAAGTTCAGGGTAAACAAAACTAAATGAAACAGATAAAAATCTAAATTCAAGGAGTTTCTATTATAGTAGAAGAGTCCAGGTAATAAGCAAACAAGAAAGCAGAAATAATGTCAGATAATGTTAAGTGATTTGAAGAAAAATGAGGTAGAATAAAGAAATAGAAGATGATGGAGCCTCCTATGTTAGACATAATGGACAGACATTTTTGCTCTGAGGTTGGCTACATTTGGGTAGAAGCTTGAATAAAGTGACAAAATCACTGAAAGTAACCTATGGAAAGAATACTCAAAATAATCTGTGGAAAGAACATTCTAGGCAGAGATAACAAGAGCAAAATTCTGGGGGGCATATTTATTATTTGCATTGCTTGATTAATGCCAATGTGTAAGGCTAGGTTCTCTAGAGAAGCAAACACACTGTAACTCAAATATATATTATATTATATTATATTATATTATATTATATTATATATACACAAGCATACACATACACACATGCATACATGCATATTGTATAAAGAGAGAGAGAGATAATGTCTCACACAGTTGTACAAGTGGAAAGTCACCAGTCTGGTTCAAGTCTTTGCATCAGATGTTAAACTCTAGGCTTTTCCTAACTCACATATTTGCCAGAGGTTCAGAAATCAAGAAGCAGGGCAGGGGTGTGTGTCATAAACTGGTGCAAACAGAGGTAGAGAAATCCAAGATCAGCATGTCACACTCTTGCCTGCAGAGTGAAATGAATCCCAGTTTGTCTGGCAATGTGGTGGGCCACTGATTCCATTCCGAAGGCCTTGAGGTGGATGTGGTGGTTGCACCATCCACACCAGCAAGAAGAGGCAAGCAAGGCTTCCTACAGAATTGTCTGAAATAGGAGAAGGCTACACACCCCAGAAAATGGTTGAATGAATCACAGGTAAACATTTTGCTTGCATTTTGTACTTCAGACAAGATCTCTCTGACATTAAAAATGGCATCCCTCATTCCACATCTGCTCTTCTCTCTGGTCACAGTGACTTTTGTATGTGTACCTCATTTTTGTGTTCTCCAATTTAAGAGACACAGCATGCAGTTGTGAAATTTTGCTTTCTGCCCAGGAGAAATGCCACAGAAACTGTGGTGATGTGGAGCACAGCTTACAAGGACGGCACTATGAGAAAAACGCAAGTGTACAATTGGTTTCCTCATTTCAAAAAAAGATGAATTGCTGATTGATGGCAAACCTAGATGTTCATCAACTTCCTGAACAGGCAAAAACGTCAACTCATAGTGCATTGAAGGTCAGTCTGTTAATCAAGCTTTTTATTTAGAGATTCTGAAATGAGAGTGTAACCGAGTACAACAAAAAAGGCCTGGTTTGTGGCAGAAGGGGGACTGGTTTTGCCACCACAGCACACTTGTTCATAAAGCCATCTTGGTGCACCAGTTTTGAGCAAAAAAACAGCATGCCTCTCTTGACCCACACACCTCACCCTGTCCATCTTCTTTTTGTTTCTGAGAATGAGGAGGAACATGAAAGGATAGTGATTTGACAACATAGAAGAGGTGGGCGAAAAAACCCAAGGGGGATACTGTAAGCCATCCAAACAGATGGGCTTGGAAAATGTTTCCAAGAATGGAATTGCAGATTTGACCAATATTGTGCAATGGGGAGAAATTTGAAGGTGGCAAGGTGATTTTGAGAAAAAAATTAAATATATAGCTTTGAACAACTAATTTCAATTTGGGAGGGCAGTCCTTTGTATGTACACAAACACACACACACACATATATATATATATGAATAAAAATGGACTATACAATGAATACAAGTCTATAACACACTTTTTAAACTTACTTTTTTCTAATTTATTTTTAAGCAGCAAAACTGGCATAAAATTCATATAACATAAATCTAACACTCAATCATTTTAAGGAGAGTTGTGTATAACTTATTTTATTTTTGAACAATTCTTACAGTTAGAATGTATGTCCTTATCATAAGTTCAATTTTGCCTTCTTAGTATTTTTAATTATCAACTTTACTTTTGCTTTTGAGTTGTAACAGATTTTTTAATGGCATTGTTTGCATTACTGATAAGGCATGGGATTCTCATTTCCTTTCTTGTTATTCTATTATTGTTAATAAGTTTTCCTTGTTTCCCTGACATTGTAAAAAAACAATTGATCAGTGTTTTATCTCATAGTGATCTTTAAAAGGAGAACGCACTACCTAAGTGTGGCAATCATGAATTTAATTGTTTTTGGTTTATTGTCATTTAGGTGATCTCAGACATTAATTTTGGTTTAAGGTTTAAACAACATCTCTGGGCTAAAGGCTTGGAGTGTCCTTCAATTTCAACCAATATCCAGTAGCTATTGATAGCTTTTTGTCTTTAGTAGATTTTTAACAACTTTACAAAAGTTTTTTGTTTTGTTTTTATAGAAATTCAAGGTTCTCTTCCATGCACAATTAAGTGTTCTGGAATTTCCCTTCTTCACCATGTTATTCAAAGTTTATTATGATCTACACAGTTATATAACATTGCATAATCAATAAACATGTGGACATCTTTTGATAGTCCCTTCTTTCAGCCAAGATTCTTCTGACGTCAGCAATGATATACCTTATTTCATGTCTTCTTTTGAATTTATTGAATTTCTGGCATCTCTCTGTTGATGTACTGCTGCAACCAATTTTTAATCTTAATCAATCTTCAGTGTAAGAATATCCTAATAATGCCATAAAAATATCTAGCATAGGGAAATTAACAAAGACCAATGTTTATTAGAAGCTACCACTTTCAGTGAACCTCATATTCCAAGATTGTCAGTAACGTAAGCAATGCCATTGAAAAAATTGTAGATATTGTTGAATGGAAATCTAAATTTCTATGCAAACTTTGACATAAAGCACAAAACAATACTATTTAAAAGAAAAGGAGTTATATGATAACTTCCTATCCATTCTTGAAGATTTTTCTTGTAGAACAAATTGGGCTTATCTGTTATAACTCAAAAGTACAGCTGATAATGAAAAATTATAAGAATGCAAAATTGAACTTATAATAAGGACATGCATTCTAATTGTAATAATTATTCAAAAATAAAATAATTATACACAACTCTTGTTATACTCAACATCATGATGAATAAAGAAAATATTTGAAGTTGTCAAATGATTCATTGTACTTGGATCCACAGTAATCACCCATGGAACCAGTAGTCCAGAAACTAAGAGATGCATTCCCTTGGACATATCTACTGTGAAATACCTCTTTGAAAAGTTCATGCACCAATAGACTTTGAAGATTAAAGTGTGACTGAACTAATGGTATTCCCAACTGTCTCATGTGCATGAAAATGTTGGGAAATGGAACATTAAGAAGGGTAGCATACTTTGAGTTATGTCACCTGTGAAGAATATTGAGTATACCATTGACTGCAGGAAAAAAAATGAACAAATCTGTCTAGGGAAAACTATAAGCAGATTATTCCTCAGTCATAAAATGATGAAGGTTCACCTCATTTACTCTGGACTCATTATCAAGAAGTACCAATCTCTGGAGAAAGAACATCATGTTTGGTAAAGCGGTGAGTCAACAAAGAGGAAGATCCTCGATGAGATGAATTGACATAGAAGCTACAACAGTAAAGATGTAATTCTTGCGTGGACAACACATGACTGGGCAGTGTTTTATTCTATAGCATATGGGATCACAATGAGTAGAAACTATTTTGATGTAATTTAACATGAATGACTACCATTTGAGCGGGATTGGAAAGTTATTGCTTAATGAAAAATATTACTTGGTGAAAAATACTTGGAATTGTGGTGATGATTGCACAATATGGCTAATACAATTAATGTCACTTAATTGTACACTTAAAAACAGCTAAAGTGACCACAAGGTGTCCAAATGATCTGGTATCAGGCATCAAAGAACTAAAAATTATATCATTGTAAATGTACAGTTTGGGGACCCAAAACCCACCAATTGGTGAAGAAACATGCTCTTACAAAGGGGTTGCAGAAAGGAGATGAGCCAGTCAAGGTACAGTGTAGTAACAACGAAATATGCAACTTTCCTCTAGTTCTCAAATGCTTCTTCCCACCCACTATCATGATCTCAATTCTACCAGACAAATCCAGGTAGACCAGGGGATGTACACTAGAGTGCGAAACATGGGGAATTTAGGATAGATCATCCCACAGGACTAGTGGTGGGAATGGTGATCCTGGAAGAGTGGAGGAATGGTGGAATAGAAAGGGGGAACCAATTTTAGGGATCTACATATAACCTCCTCTTTGGGGTATGGACAATGGGGAGGTGAGTGAAGGGACACATTGGAGAGTGTACGATGTGAAAAAATAAAAACAAGTTGTAAATTATTAAGGGTTCATGGAGGAGGGGGTGGGGGAAGGGAAGGGAAAGGGAGCTGGTACTGGGGGCCTAAATGGAGGGAGGATGTTTTGAGAGTGATGATGGCAACAAGTGTGCAAATATAGCCTGCATACGATTGATACATATATGGATTATGATGGGAGTTGTATGAGCCCCCAATAAAGTGATTTATTTAAAAAAGGAGGGGAGGTAATAAAAAAGGAGGGGGAAAGAGAAGCTTATACCAAGGACTCAAGTAGAAAATATTTGGAAATGGAGATGGCAGCATGTGTACAAATGTGCTTGACACAAATGATGTATTGAATGCAAATGATGTATTGAATGTTAAAAGAGCTGTAAGAGCCCCTAATAAAATCATTGGAGAAAAAAAAGAAAACAAAATTCCTCAAAATTCGGCCAGTACCAATACTATAATAAACTGAGAAAAGATTTAATAAACAGCTAAAGTATAAATATTTATATACACACATACATACACTCATATACCAACTCACTGCAAGTTGAGTTGATTTTCATTCAAAGCTGCTAATTAGGACAGAGTAGACATGTCCCTGTGGGTTTCTGAGTCTGTAAATCCTCACAGGATCAGAAAGCATCACACTTTGACACTGCTTCCCTTGCCCCTGCAGTTATAATTCCACACATGATCCACTGCACCACCACATAAATCCATATTATTTTTTATTATGGGAGATGAAGAAAATGGGGGAGAATATCGATGAACCAAAATGAGTCATAAATCATCAGTTGGTAAGTCTGGTAATTCTGCCCATTTTGTACATTCGTACATGTGTAAAAATTGCTATAACACAATATTTTAAATGCATGAAATATTAATTCAAACCAAATCACCTCTTACATTCTTAACTTAAATGATTTGCATATGTCACAGAAATAAATAACACTGTGTCACCTAGTGAAATACCCAGTATGCTGGGGCTGGTAGGCTATGGACTATTTAAATCAGAGGTTGATCAACAAGAAATTTGTAGTGCCACCCATACTCATATGACATAGTGTAAAAATGATTGAAATTTTAAAAATATATATTTTGTGAGACATGAAACTATATGAAATTAATATTTTAGTGTTCATATAGTGTTCATTTAGTGTTCATATCATTGACACACAGCCACGCTAATTTATTTAGTCAGTTACTGATTTTGAACTACTTAAGACAGAGTGGAGTCAGAGAACATCTGGCCGACAAAGGCTAAAATATTTACTGCTTTGTTCTTCACAGAAAATCTTTGCTGGCCTCTGGTTTATCTTACAGGGGTACAGCTGAGTCACCACATAAAATGTTCAGTTCGGGCTGATACAGCTGATGGCTTATTCACTTACTTTAAAGTTCTTTCATAGCAGAATGGCAAATAATGACTCAGGGTCAATTTGTTCAGATTTTTTGAAGACCTATTCAATTATGACATTTTCTGAGGCTCCTTTTAGTTATTTCAAAGTGCTTTGTGCTGCTTTGACTAATAGCAGTTTCTTATTATTATAAAACACGAGTTTAAGACATATCCAGCTGACCTTGTAACTTTCAGCCAGCCATACCCTCTCACACAACATGCAGTGACCAATGAAAGAAAGCAGCAAATATTTCAGTGCCATTTCCCACCATTTTCTATGATGCATACGCTTGTTCTTAACCCTTTTCTTCTCTGCCTCTCATATATTTGCCCTGTCCCAGAAATTTTGAACTTGACATTTTCAGCCTTGGTATTCCAAGTATTGATCCTTAGCATTTTCTTGAGAGCTGAGTTCACGCTTGCTTATGTGTACTTTTCTTGATAGTGACCCTGTGAGAAACGGTATGCTGACTCTGACCCATCTCGTCCTCCCTCAGTGACCCTCTCATCTATGAGAGTTTGCCTTCCCACTTTTTAGCTTATAGCTACTTGGTATGCTCTCTGTAAGAACTGTGTTAGAAAACCGTGTGCCCAAATGCTCTTTGCTCTTCTCCTTTCTTTGAGCTCTTCCTTATTTTATATCCACTCTTACTGTTGCTAGGTCAGTGATTGGTAATCACCAGGCCTATGGGACTGACTTCTACTGGGTTGGAGATATGTGAGTCTGTATTATTGCATTGTTCCTCTAGTCATGAATGCTAAACAGACGTTTGTTTTATTATTACTTCTTTTTTAATGTGTTTGTCTCATTCATCAGTTATAGGATTTAGAGTTTTGTTAAAGCAATCACATGGTCTAGTGAGTTATGCATTCGGCTACTAACTACGAGATCAGCAGTTCAAAACCACCAGCCACTCTTTGGGAGAAAGATGCATCTTTCTATACGCATAAAGATTTGCAGTCTCAGAGAAGTGGGGAAACTCTACTCTGTTTTCCAGGAGTTCTGTAAGCTGTAGCAGACTTCATTACAATGATCTCGGTTTTAGATTTATAACTGTGCTTTATTGGGGAGGAACCAGAAGGAACAAGTCGATGGCATCTTTTGGGGAACAGAACTGGAGGACCATCTTTATTTATAATTGAAATGAAATTTGTATACCCAAAATTAACCATTTTAAATGAAAAGCTCAGTGGCATTCAGTACAGTCACAAAATTTTAAAACTTCAACTTCTATTTAGTTTCAGAATGTTTTAACCACCCACAAAGGAAACCTTGTACCAGGCATCCCCCATAAACCCACTTTTTGTTGTGGTAATTTTTCAATTTCATTTGAAACAAATTAATGCCAATTCACAAAGGTCTGTAAGGATTGCTATGGTGATGATAATGATATACTTAAATATGTATTTATATTTTCTAAGGGGTTACAGGTAGGTATATTGTGCCAACTGGACCCATAGGAATCTGTGGGTTTAATAAGGTCACAGTTTGATTGCAGGTCAAAGAGATAAATGGTTCCGCAAGCCTCGGCTCTCTCTCTCTCTTGCTCTCTGGTGATCAAACCAGTGTGTCGCTGCCTTAGCGACTACTAGTAAGCTCTACTTAGCCTCTACTAGTAAGCTACAACTACCTGTGAGACAGCCAACCCAAGGATCTTGTTGCTAGAGCTTGAGGTTTCTTCAAGGCCTGGTTCTCCAAGATGCTGATGTATATATACATCTTTGGGATTGGGGCTGTCAAATCCTGCTGTCTTGTATCACTTGAGTTTGATTTCCCAACTGAGTCTGCTTTTTTAAGTTCCTGAGCTACTGACTTTTGGTGACCCACCCGACTGTTTGCTATATGTGACCCAACTACCTGCATTGCTTAGGGAAGACTCAGCTCTCAGCTTCCTTGACCTTGGCTCAGGAGCCTACATGAATCGAAGGGCTTTCAGGACATTAACTGTTCCATGTAAATGAGTTGAACTGAGTCCTTTGTATTAACTAACTGTTAGTGAACTAAATAACTGTTATGTTCCTTTGTGCTCTATCTATCTATCATCTATCTATCTATCATCTTTAATAAAAAGTTTCCTGGATTTGTTTCTCTAGAGAACTCTGTCAAACACATAAGGGATGAAAGATAGGACACTAAATTGTAATGTTTGAAAATGAAGAACATTTTAACAACAGTGTTTAAGGTTTGACAATATAGTCCATTCAAATATAATTACAGTACTACTACGCAGAGCACTATCTTTTAAGGGTACATATTGTCCACTATACAAATTGCATCCTGAATGCATAATAGTTTTCTTAACTTTTTAATGTGGTTGGGTTGGAGAGTTGCAGAGAAAATTGGTTTATGATTCGACGGTTCGTACATCTTTATATGTTTTGTGATATTGGGTGCATTCCCTCAATTACATCTTTCTTTCAACTTCTTCCCTGAGTTTTTTTTATTTCTATTTGCTGTTCTTTCTTGCCCTCTGAGCTCTGTTTTTGCACAAATGCTACACATAAGAACTCCTTGGTTTATTGGTCCGATGACTACTTCCTCTCTCATGCTATTCTATGTTTAGAAGTCTGCCCATTGATTTTTTTTCTTAAATACTTGTATCAGGATCTCTTACATCTCTTATCACAATCCATACATTCATTCATTGTGCCAGGCACATTTGTATATGTGTTACAATCATCATTTTCAAAGCATTTTCTTTCTGCTTGAGCCCTTGATACCAACTCCTTTCCCCCTCCCTTCCCCACCCTTCCTCTTTCATGAACTACTGATAAATGATAGATTATTATTTTCATATCTTACCTACTGATTTTTTTGATGGAAAGTTGAACCTAAAATGTGGGTTCAATTTCATACTTGAAGGTAATCTAAGGGATAAAGACTTGAGTGTTCACCTGTTTTTTCAGAACATAAGTTTGGTGTCTTTTATTGTTTTGAATTTTGCTCCATCTTTTTCCCCTCCTACACTATACAACAGGACCTCTGGTTGCATAGTGAGTTTTGCCTTGCGCTGCTAACTGCAAGATCAGCAGTAGGAAACCACCAACTGATTTGTAGGAATGAGACTTTCTGCTCAGTAAAGATTTATAGCCTCAGAAACCCAACGGGATAGTTCTTCTATATATTATATGGTCACTATTTATCAAAACTGACTCAATGAAAATGAGTTTGGTTTTGGTTTTGGTTTGACTCTTTACAGGAATTTCTATTGTTATAGACGGGTGCCTAGGAAGCATCTAGTTTTTGTTTCGTTTTAGTAAAGGTTGTGGTACACATGGTCAATTATCGCAGTGGCCTAATTTTTCCCTTCAATCTTTGATTTTCTTCATTCTTCTTCACTCTGAAATGACAGACTAATAGTTGGGAACTCCCAAGCCTCATGTGTGATGTGTGTCTGTGTCTGTGTGTGGTTAAAAGTTTGCAGGGAATATTTGCTTTTCATTCAACAACTCTGACCAAAGAAAGTGATTTGGGTAAGAGTTTACAAAACAAATTTGTTTTACATTCACCAATTCATACTTTTTTTTTGTAGTCGTCTGCTCTCTCTACAATGTAACAACACTCCTCCCGGTGTTTGTCATTCCCCTCTGTGCAACTTTTCTATATCTTCTTGTTTTCTGATTTTTATGCCTGGAAGAATACTTCCTTTTTTATCTCGTATGGTTGATTACTCTAAGCAATGTGTGCCTCCCTTGTATCATTGTTCACCTTCTGGTCCTCCCTAGCATTTAGCTGAAAGTTGAGCCACGAGAGAAGTTTAGTTCCAGACTTAAAGTGTTTAAGTGCCATGGTCTCTAGATTCCCCCAGAAAGACTAGTCATTTCTATCATTTTGTGTCTTGTTGCACATTTTTTCACTCCAGCCAGGAAGTGAAGAGTGAGAGCCAAGCACCATTCAGTTTTTCTGGTCTTAGCGTCATGAAAGCTGGAACTCCTGTGATCTATTAGTCCTTTAAACTAATTGTTCCCTTTTTTCTTTGATTTTTCTCCACTTTTTAAATTTTTTCAATCAGAATGAGGAAAGACATAAAGTTGAGTGAATATAGACATCATCTTAGATGGCATTTCACAAGTTTTTAAGACTCCAATCGCTAATTAACAAAACCGGAAGTAGAATATCATTTTTGAGGACTTTGTTGTGCCAATTGATCTAGAAGTTACCTAAGACCCTCAAGCCCATGACACATTTCATCAAAGTGTTTGAATAGAGGTAAGAATTTTTTATAAATCATTTTATTGGGTATTCATACAACTCCCAACACAATCCATACATACATCAATTGTATGCAAGACACATGTGCACACTTGTTGCCATCATCACTCTCAAGACATCTTCTCTCCACTTAGGCCCCCGGTACCAGCTCCCTCTATTTCCTTTCCCTCCCACCTCCTCTCTCCGATGAACCCTTAATACTTTACAAATTCTTTTTACTTTTTCATATCGTATACTGTCCAATGTGTCCCTTCATTCACTTCCCTGTTGTCCATAATCCAGAAGAGGTTATATGTAGATCCCTGAAATGGGTTCCCCCTTTCTATTGCACCATCCCTTTATCCTTCCAGTATCACCACTCCCACTACTAGTCCTGAGGGATGATTTACCTTAAATTCCCCATGTTTCCGACTCCAATGTACATCCCCTGGTCTAGCTGGATTTGTCTGGTAAAATTGGGATCATGATAGTGGGTGGGAGGAAGCATTTGAGAACGAAAGGAAACTTGCATATTTCATTGTTACTACATTGTACCTTAACTGACTCATCTCCCTCCTGAAACTGCTCTGTAAGAGGATGTTGCTTCAACTATTTATAGGCTTTGGGTTCTGAATCTGTACTTCCCCTCATTCATAATGACATAATTTTTATTTATTTGATGCCTGATACCGAATCCCTTGGACACCTCGTGGTCACACAGGCTGGTGTGCTTCTTCCATGTGGGCTTCGTTGCTTCTGAGCTGAATGGCTGCTTGTTTACTCAAGCCTTTAAGTCTGCAGATGCTAGATATTTTGATAGCCAGGTGCCATCAGCTTTGTTCACCACATTTGCTTATGTAAACATTTGTCTTCAGTAATCATGTCATGAAGGTGAACATTATGGAATGCCAATTTAATAGAACAAAATGTTCTTGCACTGAAGAAGTACTTGAGTGGAGGTCCAATGCCCATCTGCTGTCCTACTACTAACCCTATAAGTATATGCTCATTGATCTATAGCCCCATCATCATATATAAATATGTCCACCTATGTACGTGCCTGGATTTAAACCTCTATAAATGCTCTTTACTCCCCAGTTCTTTCCTCTATTTCCTTTTACTTTCCTCTCGTTCCACTATCGTGCTCAGCCTCCATTTGGGTTTTAATATTTTCTCTCTGTTACGTTACTCTTGATCAATCCCTATTGGACTTCTCACAGCCAACTTGTCACTGATTGTGAACCAATTATTATTTCTTTAACCCTGGGCTGATCAATACCACCTCCTTTCCCTACTACTCCCCTTCTCTCATGCCCCCCCCAAATCCAGAATCATCAGTTCTGTCATTTTTGCCTCCAGACAGTTCATCCAGCCTATCTTATCTAGAGAGACCTGCAGAGGTAACACTATGTACAAAAAAAGGCATCCTAAAATGAAGCAACCAAAGAAAATAAAACAATCTTGACAACAAAATAACCCCAATGCCCCATATATATATATATATTTATATGTAAAATAATAACAATATAAAAACCTATAATAGTTCAAGGTCTGTTAATTGATCTTCAGGAGTGTCCCCTGGTTGAGTCAGATGGGGTGGCAAACCCTGGCCCTATAGTATATCCTTGGAGCTCCATCTGAAACGTCATGCTCTGTTGCACAACCTTAGTGTTTTGCCATTGTGTGGTTGCATCAGACAGGGTCTAATCCTGACCCTGTTTCTCCATTGGTGACCCTGAAAGTCAACGAGGGTAGTCGTATTTTCATAATGGTACTGGCTATATCATCCTGTCTGTTCATCCGCTGTTATGAGTGGGAATATCGTTCTGAAGGCTCAGTGGGCCAGGATGCACTCCATCCTCTCTTCCTCCCCCTTCATTTGTTCTCATGTGCTCTGGTCAGGCATATCTCACCCCCCAAACTGAAACTTCAGTGCTGCCCTGCAAGGCAAACTTCCCTGGGGGAGAAGCAGCTGCCCCTGTAGCTGGGATTGGGGTTGTGTGCTCAGACCCCTCCACTGGTTCCTCACTCCATGCCGTCACGCTGCATTCATATCCTGGAACACTGAGTTTAAGTTTGGTCCCTCTTTCCCTTTGAAGATATAAACAATACACTCCCCTTGGGTGAGTTAGTACCCCATTCTCTCTCTACACATCACTATCTGCCCCACCCCACACCCCCGTCCCCCTACTCCAGTTTGCTACCATATGTAGCCCTGGATTTGGTCTGGTCCCAGCCATACTAGCTCGGCCTCTCCTCAAGCATTTCTGAATACAATAGTTTTTTCTCAATACCCCTTTTGCATTTTTTTAAATTAAGCTTACCTCAGCAGTCTCATGTTGTACCTGCCCTTTTGTGCTTGGCTGACATCATTTACCATAATTTCCTCCAGTTCTTCCCTTACAGTGATGTGCTTCATGTGTTCATCACTGCTTTTCAGCAATATGTAGTACTCCATTGTATGTATGTATCACTTTTTAATCCATTCTTCAGTTGATAGAAATCTGGGCTGTTTCCAACGCTTGTAATTGTGACCTGTGCTGTGATGAACATTGGGGCACAGATGTCTGGTAATGGTTTATTGCTTGCTTCTTCTGGGTATATGCCCAGTAGGGGGATTGCAGGATTGTATGGTTGCTCAATTTCCATCTGTTTTAGATATTGCCAAATCAATTTCCATAGTGGCTGTATATACCTACAGATCCACTAGCAGTGGATAAGAGTTTCTATCTCCCCACAGCCTCTCCAACACTTGTTGTCTTCTGAATTTTTGAATTGTGCTATCCTTGAAGGTGTTAGGTGGTATCTTACAGTGGTTTTGATTTGCATTTCTCTTATGGCTAACGATTGGGAACATTGTCTCATATGTTTATTGACCATTCTGATTTCTGCTTCTGTGAAACTTCTGTTCAGGTCCTTGGCCCACCTCCTCAGTGGGCAGTTAGTTTTGCCCTTTTTGGACGCTATCAGATTATTGAGGAATTTAGAAATAAGACCTTTATCTTATTTGTCATTGCTAAAGATGTTTTCCTAGTCTGTGGGCTCTCTTATTACTCTCTTGGTGAATTCTTTTGATGTACACAGGTGTTTTATCTTCAATATATCTCACTTGTCTATTTGTGCCTCCTCTGTGTTTGTGTCCTTCCCTATTTCTGATAGCCTATATAATCCCTGTGCCAAAATTCTCATGTTGGTTCCAATTCCCTCATTGAGCTTTGTGATTCACCTTGAGTTTATTCTAGTGCATGGAGTGAGGTAAAGGTTTTTCTTCATTTTTTATAGGTAGATATCTTTTTTTTTCCAGTACCACTTGTTGAAAAGGGCATCTGCTTCCCATTTGATATTTTGGGGCCCTTATCAAAGATCAGTTGTCTGTATGCTGATGTTTTTATTCTGGGTTCTCAATTCTTTTCTATTGGTCTGATTATCTATCATTATGCCAATACCATGCTGTTTTGACCACTGTGGCTATATAGTATGTGCTAAAGCCAGGTAAAGCAAGCCCTCCCACAGTGTTCTTCTTCTTGAGGACTAGATAAGAAATTTTTTTTAAAAAAATGTCCCCTGTTTGTACCTTGGATGCATTTGCAGTAATGTAAATACTTATGTAGTAATACTCTCTGTATATATGTGTGTATATATATATAGTTATTATCACTAGGTGTGATTGAGTTGGTTCCCATTTATAGCAACTTCATATACAACAAAATGAAATACTGCCCAGTCTTGCTCTATCCTCATAATTTTCATTGTTTTTGAACCCATTTTTGCAGCTTCTGAATCAATCCACCTTGTCAAGGGTCTTTCTCTTTTTTACTGATCTTATACTTTACCAAGCATGATGTCTTTTTCCAGTGAATAAGCTTTCCTGATAACATGTCCAAAGTCTGTGAGTTGAAGTCTCACCCTTCTAACTTGAAAGAAGCATTCTTCCTGTACTTCTGGAAAGACAGTTCTTTGTCTTCTTTTGGCAGTCACATTGCACTTTGAATATTCTTCACCAGCACCATAATTCAAATGCATGGATTCTTCTTTGATTTTCCTTATTCGACGTCTGATTGTCACAAGCATATGAGGGTATTAAAAATATCTTTCCTGAACATGCACCCAGCACAGGGAAATGTGAAGACCAACGTGGGATGTCCAACCCTTAAAACACTACAACTCATGGATCCCAGCGCACAGTTCAGGAGGTCAAAGGTGCAGTGTGTCAGCAAAGCAGACGTCAGCCGGAGAGGCAGTGAGAAAGATGTGGAAGAGATCGTGCAGTTGAACTTGCGAGATCAGTTTTTTACCACCTGTTCTTGCTCTGGCTGCATCCTCCTCATTGACGGGGATGCAAGTGGTTTCGAAGTTCAGAAACAAAACTGCCGTTGGCTATTGGTTACACATAAATCCTGTATAAAAGATGATGTGATGGTTGCTCTGAAGAAAGCAGGTGGTGATGCCATTTTGAAATTCGAGCCATTTTTTCTTCATGTGTAGACAGTTGCAGGATATACAGCTTTTGCATTCAGTAGCAATAGATTCTGGTTTCAGGAACTCCGGCATAACAGTAGGGAAGAGAGGCAAGACACTGTTGGCTGTCCGGAGTACACATGATTTAGAAGTTTCTTTAAGCCATAAGGGACAACTGATGGTGACCAAGGAGCATATTAACTTCCTGTTAAATATAGCCAGTCAAAAAATGGAGGAAAACAAGAAGAGAATTGAAAGATTGTGCAGTTGCCTCCAACATGCTTTGGACAGGGAAACCACTACTTAATCACATCCCAAGCTCAGGGGGAAAAATAATCCATCATACACTCAAAAGAATAAAAGCAGTCGAGAGAAAGTCAGGGACAGATGCACTCCTGGACTGAATGATAGAGAGCCTGAGGATGACGACAATGATCCAGGATTCAGTGTCAGTCTCTTCCCTGAAGAGTATTAAGCTTTACTTCTGAAGTAACTCATTAGAATAATGTTTCTATAATTACTGTTCAGAAGAGTGATCTAGGAGTGGGGAAAAAATGAGTGATCTAGTTCTCTGAGTTTATCAGTCATTCATAGGTGTACCTCAGGACCACAAGCAGTTAACCCTCAAATACTGGCTGGACGTCCAGAGAACACAAGCAGTTAACCCCCAGATACTGGCTGGAAGTTCAGGGTTCCTTCCAACATACCCAGAGGCATCTGAAGAGAGGCTTGGGGATCTTCCCTGAAAGGACCCAACTTTGAAAAATCCTGGGAAGCTGTGAAGCAGAATTCTTCACAGAGGTCACCATAATTAACTCATCTATAATGTATCAGTCATTCATAAAAGCAAGAATTAATTTCTCTGTACCTCTAGAAAAATCCATCTTTTAAAGACAGGTTTTTATAAAAAATCACTTTCTACTTTGTTCATGATGATACCTTTCATTTTGTTGTTGAGGTTTCTTCTTTTTTTCTATTAAATACTTTTATTGAGGGCTCTTACATCTCTTACCTCAATACATATGCTGCCATCCAACCCATACATTTGCACATATGCTGCCATCATTTTCAAATCATTCTCTTCCCATTTGAGCCCCTATCATTTCTTCCCCCTCCCTCTCCCACCTGCCCTTCCTCACAGACACTTGATAAGTTATAGATTATTAATTTTATATCTTACATCATCCTCCACCTCCCTATCCCACTTTTCTGTTTTTCATCCCCCTGGAAAGGGCTTAGAAGTTGTTCCTTGTGATTTATTTCCCCTTTCTCCCCCTCCCATTCTCCCGTAATCCTCCTTGTATCTCTACTCTAATTGTTGGCCCAAAGGGGTTTATCTATCCTGAATTCCTTGTGTTGCAAGCTCATCTCTGTGGTAGTCTGTGTGTTCTGATTTGTAAGGTAGAACTGAAGTCATGATAGTGGGTGAAGGAAGCAGCAAAGGACTAGAGGAAAGTTGTATGTTTCATCGTTGCTATACTGCAACCTGATTGGTTCCTTGCTTTCCTGTGTCTTCTCTGTAGGGGGGATGTTCAATTGTTTACCGATAGACATTGGGTCTCCACTCCATTGTTGCTTCCCCCCCCCATTCACCTTGAGTATAATTTTGTTCTGGGTCTTAGTTGTCTGGTAACTGATTCCATCCACACCTCATACATGCTGGTGTGCTTCTTCCATGTGTGCTTTGTTGCTTCTCAGCTAAATAACTGCTTGCATATCTTCCAGCTTTTAAGACCTCAGGCACCATCAGATTTCGCCACCAAATTTGCTTATACACCCATTTTGTGTTCAGCAATTATGTCAGGAACGTGATCATTACAGAATGCTATATTATTAGAACAAAGTGTTCTTGTGTTGAGAGAGTACTTGAGTCAGGGTTCAATGTCCATCTGTAACCTTAATTCTTAACATATAAACATGAGTACATAGGTCTATTCCATCTCATATTATATATATATGTATATATATAATTATGTGCATACCTGTATTTAGACCTCTACAAATGTCCTTTGTATTCTTGTTCTTTCCTCTATGTCCTTTTACTTTTCTCTTGTCACACCAACATGTTAGACCTTCATTTGGATCTAGGAATTCCTTGCTGCTACACTGCCCTATATTAAACCTCACTAGGCAGACTACACCCTTCTCTACACTGATTTTACTTCACTTATTCCTTGCTCCTGGGTTCGCTCCCCCCACTCCTTTCCTTTCTTCCACCTCCGCTTTTCCCATACCCCCCCTGGAACCATTGGTCCCATTCTTTTCATCTATGAATTACTTACTGTGTTAGTCCAGGTAAACCAGAGGAACAAATTTATAGACATGCATATGGATATAAGGGAATGGTTTATATACAAAAGGAATGGAACACTGAAAAAGCATCCTAGTCCAGTTCAAAATCATAAGTCCGATATTAGCCAATATGCTCGATACCACTCTATAATGTCTTTGTCTGACTTACGAAGTTACAGCTCAGTGGGTGCAGAATTCTGGCACTGGCAGGGGTCTCCCCATGGCTCCTCACTTCCAGGGCTCAGGACCCATCAACAGCATCCAGTGGTGGCAGAAGCAATTCGTCGCTGGCAGGGGTCTCCACATGGACTCTTCAGTTTCAGAGGTCTGGCTCCATCAGGGCAAAGCGTGTGGCTTCTCCTCCAGCTCCTCAAGCACTGCCATCTTGTCTTGTCCATGATTCATCGTCTCTGATACTAACTCCCCATAACAAGGGAGATAGCTTCTCATCTTCACAAGGGAAATATCATGAGATTTCTAAGAAATCTCAGGAGAAAGTCATGCCCACACGGAGGTTTCATTGGCTACTCAATGACTATCTCCAGAATAATGGTCTAGACTTCACCCCTACATCTCAGTCATGAAATTAGCATAAGCCCATGACTGCCACACTTATCCCACCTATCTTTTCTAGATAGATATGCAGATACATTAATAAGCACAAAAATCTGGCAAGGCCAAATAAAATAACAAAGGAAGTCAAGACTAACAGACGGAAAATAAAATTTAAAATAAAAAAAAATACCTTTCCTAGGGTCAGGGGCTGCTGAGCCCTCACAGTCCTCTTCCATAGTTTAAAGAGATCGTATGCAGCAGGTTTACCCAATACCGTGCTTTGTCTTCTTTACTTTGAGATATAATTCATACTAAAAGCTGTGGTGAATGGAAACAACTCTGATGTACAACTTTCCAGATTTAAATCATGCAGTATTCCCCTGTCCTATTGAAAATTGCCTCTTGATTCACAAAAAAAGGTTCCTTATGAGCACCATTAAGTAAAGGTTCTGGAATTCCTGTTCCTTTCAATGCTATCCATAGTTGGTTATGACACACAGTAGAATGCATATACTCCTATTCCTTTCCTATTCTGCCTGCATGTTTACCTATGTATTTAGTAATAGATTGTTGTTGGTTAATACTATTATTGCAGAGTTGTATATGCAATAGTACAAAGGAGTTCATGGGCAAAATCCATTTTCTTTCAATTTCTTTTTCAACATACTTTTTGATATTGCCTCATATTTACTTTTGTTATCTATTACTTTTAGCAACTTTCCAGTGTCTTCCTTTGTCTTGATCATGCTATGGTGTTCTTCCCCTTTTTGTATGTTGTCTTACATGTCTTCTCTCTAATTAGTTATTTACTTTCTTTTCACTTTCTTTCCCTGTTAACAACCAAGTAATGCTGTTAGTGTCTGCAAACCTTTTCTTGACTTTTTATAATAATTGTATTGCAAAATGCTGACCCTTTGGGAATTTACTTATTTCAGTCAACCTCGTGTTGTCTGGGTGCATTCATGCTAGACAATGTTTTTCAGTATCTTGGCTATTTTACAGGTGTGTAGACACTGTGGCAAACTTGTAACTCTCTTATCTTTCTTATTTCATGTCTTTCAAATTGACTTTCAATTCTTTGGAGTTGAACCAACAGCCATTATATTGCCTGCCAGTCATGGGAGCTATCAGTGGCTTGCCATGACATCTGATTTGCCTATCTACCTCGTACCTCCTTTAGTCTTTCTGTTTTGTTCTTCTGCATTCTGCTTCAGCTCTGGCTTCCTGGTTGTGATATTTAGGTTTGGGTTCAACGTCACTGGGCCAAGGTCCTCAATGGTTTGGCTGTAAAGCTTCCTCCATCATGTGACCTAAAGGTAAGGGTAGTGCAAACCATTACTCAAGTCACAGCCTGGTGACATTTCCTTGATGGCATGGCTTACTTCACTTAGTCTTCCTGGTTTGTCCACCTGTATGGTTCCTCAGACCTAAAGAAACAAGAAAATCCCCCATCTGAATATTCAACATGTGGACTTGCACCAAATTGAAACCAACTGCTTCTACAAATTTGTGAGCCCATTTTCTTAATATAAACATCTCTATATGCATATCTAAGTGTCACTGGTTTTACTTGTCTAGAGAACTCAGTCTAACATAGTAGTGTTTTATTGTGCGTATATAATATTGTTTGTCTACTCATTCATCCATTAATGGACACTTAAGAAAGTTTCCCCGTCTTTTTACTATTGTAAGCAAAGCTGCAATGACTATTAGTGCTTTCCATTTTATTTTTGACAACTTCTAATTTGTCTAGTATCATATTTCGCACATTCCATGTCCCGATGTTCACAGGTGTTTGCAGGTGTTTCTCTTCATGTTGAGGTATGTTCCCACTCAGAAAATGAAGGTCCTGAGACCTTTCCTCCATTCACATAATTATGACCGACTGCATTTTTAGGAGTCTCATCTTTCATAGTCGTATTTTGAATGCCCTAGAGCTTGAGGGGCTCGTCTTCCGGCCTTATATCAGATAAAATTCTGCTCTTATTCGTAAGGTTTTCAGTGGCTAATCCCTCAGAAGTAGATAGTCAATTCCCTCTTTCCTAGTCTGCTCTAGTCTGGAAGTTCCTCTGACTCCAACTCCACACGGGTCATCATAGGGCATTTGCAACACCAACAGTGTATCGTTCAGCATCACAGCAATCCCCAAACCCAACTATCTGACAGAAAATTATGTGGCACTAGAACTCTTGATCATTTCATTCTCAACACATGCGCTTCCTCTATAATGGAATTTTTTAATAGCTCCTTCTTTGGACTGGTAGTTTTGAATTTCCATTTTTGATTTTTTTGCAAGCAATTTATATTTTTGTTTGGTAATCAAAATTTGGGGGGTACAAATCTACTTAGTGTTCCCCCAGAAGACAGATCTGCTTATTTAGTTCCACAGAATCTAACATGAAACACCCTATGGTCAGGTTCCAGTACACACAAGAGGGCAATAAGTTGGTGTTCACTTAAGGACTACTGGTTTTGCAACCGTTTCATCATTCAGAATAAATTGTGACTTCCTAGGCACTTTCAAGCAGCTCAGAAAAAGAGAGGAGTCATTGTAATTGGACATGGAGTGAACAGGAATAATTATGAAACGGGGTGTAATCTCCATAAAAGCATAATGATCAGAAGTATTCCTGTGAATGATCAGTGGACATAACATCAAAAAAGTTAGTAAATTATAAGGTGAACAATAATGCATAAATAGATTTTCAGCCTAAGGTAAATACATCAAATATGTAATAAAAAGTGTTAATGTCTTAAGAATTTTGACCATCAGAGACATGCAGTCTATTTGAAGTCTAAGTCAGGTGGGGGCACCTGGTTAAAATAAATGAAAGGATAAATATGAATAGTTAGCTGGAACCTATGACAGCTAACCTGGGATGTAAAAATATGAACAGAAGAGTATCAGGATGAATAAAAATTTAAAAGATAATGAAATTTGTTCTTTGGTGCACACATCATATGAGTTTTTGATGTTGTTAGCTAGATATTTTGTTTATCTCTTTAACTAAAGAAGTATCATCCCACTCTGCAGTCTGGTCTCACTAGGTAAAGGATTATTGCAGAAACATGACTTCTTTTCATCTTCATGACTCCCTCTAGGCCTGCTTTTCTGAACTGTATTAATAACACAATGGTTTGCCATTTCAAAAGCAGGACTCTTTTTCAAATTTCAAATTTGAGCTACTATTCTCTTTCTCCGTGTATTTCATTCCTAACAAACTGAGTCTGGGCCCCATATTCTTTGATATAGCCAAGTGCCAAGTTAGGAAAGGGAAACAGGAACCCAGGCCAGTTCTATGGGAATAGAAAGCCCTGCTGATTAGGAAGGCCTTTGTCATGCATAATTTGACTAAACTTTTAAGAAAGACCAGAGGCCTCAGAGGACCTTTGTTCACTAAAATGAACAATAATCATAGTGCAAAGAAGAAAAAGGAAAGGGAAGAAAATGAGACTTTTTTTTCTCTCAGTTGAGAATGCCTTAAATTTCATTATTGAAATCCGAATTCTTTCTCACTAAATGAGTTTCTGAGATGCTGGAAAAAGTATATTTTTAAAATCACTTATTGTTGTCTTACATTATTATTTACTTATGCCTACATAGTTGCAGACTGATTTTAGGGTGACATATTAATGCATTTGATAATAGAAGATAAAAATAATTAGTAAGAATGGAATAAAGAAAGCAGGATTAAGGAAAAAATAAAAGCAGAACTAATGTCATATATAAAATGCACTTTCTAAGTCCAGATAATTCCACTAGGGACATGAGGAGGGAGAGGCAGACTAACACTTCTGATTTACAATATCCATAAGATGAAAATCAAATCTGCTGCCCAGGAGAGCCAGAGCGAAATGTCTCCCCTGGGTCCTCATAAACAGGAACACAATGCACAGCTTCCTCAATAGGATCCAAATACAGTGAACACAGAAACCGGCTTCACAGGCAGGTTCGTGTACTTCCTCTAGGCCGCCATGTGGACAACCGAGTCCGAGCAATCCTGCAAGGGGATCCTCACTCATCTTTGATGGTGTACTTTGCTCTGGTGAAAGAGATGTGCAAGGAATGGATGGATAGACGACAAATCCCTCATGGCACTCCTCAGCCATAAGGATGTGTCTTTTTCAGCCAAGCTTGCATGAAGCCCTCAATGGAAGGTGAGTCTGCAGACACGACCCTAGAAAGCAGCAGCTCTGTGTTGTCCTCTTTGCCAGGTTGCAACAAAGCTGACGTAATAATGTGAATGTTGATGAATATCTACTTCTATGAGAGCTTATCTTAATGCACTTCAAAGAATCTACCCCCTTTATTCATGAGGAAGTCTGGACAGCAAAAGAGTCAGAAGAGTGCCTCCAGAGAGGTGCAGCTCTAAGTTATACTGAACCTAAAGCTTCTACCACTTGGGGGATCCCTTTTAGGAGATGAATACTAATTTATGAACAAAAAATCAACTACCAAAGTTGTCTTTTAATTAGTCTTTAAAAGCACAATAAACGAGATATTTTCAAAAATCTGGCATATATCAGGAAAAAAAACCTATCTAAATGTAATCATTGTTTTAGGAATGAATTTTCATGGTGCATCACTACAATAAATTCCTTTTGGGGGGCTTTCATGCTCCCTGATCTTTGACATCATTGATATAGTATTCTAGCTTTTGAGATAAATTTGTGTTTTTCTTATTGATAGCTTAGAGAAAGGTTACTTCCTCTTCAGAAAGTGTTGTGGACAATAAAATATGCATTTTTAGGATTGCTGTCAAATGTAGGAAAATATCTAACATATGCATTTCATAAGCATGCTACAATGGTAAAATACTTTCATGAACATTCTCTGGTACATCCTTGCTTTCTTCTCCACCGCTACTATCTGTTTGGGTCCAGAATGTGCAACCAATTGCCATCAAGTTGATTGCAACTCTTGGAACGGCCAGATGAGTCTGAGTAGAACTGGGCTCCATACTGATTTTTCTGAAACAATATCTAAGCCTTCTTCCAAGGTGCCACTGGGTGAACTCAAGCCTCCAACCTTTCAGTTCGTAGCCAAACATAAAAAATTCACACCCCACAGGATCTTCCATAGAAGAAGTTTAGGTTCCAATGTGGCCTTTTATTTTCATACTACAATGCTAGATGAGTCCAGCATCACATAAACTAGTGGTCATTCTATCAAGATGGCTAGCAACAGCTTAACCGTACAGCTACAAAACCCCCATGATATGCCCCAATATATCTAACATAACTTGATCCTTCAGTAGATTGAAGAATAGCCACATAAAGATATCAGGTATTGATGATTAATCACACCTTTAGAGTATTGAAAGTACCATGGACGCTTAACTAGGAAAACTGGTCTATCTTAGAAGTAGTGCTCCTTATAGGAAAAGAATGGTGAGATTCCATCTTACATACTTAGGATGGGTTGTCAGCAGACATCAGTGCCTGGAGAAGGTCCTCATGTTAGGTAGAGGGGCAACAAAAAAAGAGGAAGGCCCTGAAGGAGATGGGTTACACAGTGGCGGCAAGAATGGACTCCGGCAAAAGAACAAGTGTGAGGATGACACAGGATCCGGTAGTGCTTTGTTCTGTTGTGCATAAGGATGCTATGGAACAGGCTCAATGACATCTAGAAACAACAGTAACAACAGCACCGATAGCAATCCTTAACAAAAAAACCAAACTCAATCTCACTGAGTCAACTGCAACTCATTGCTATGCTATATGACAGAACAAAACTGCCCAAGAGAGTTTCTGAGACTGTAACTCTTCATATGAGTACCCCTTTTCTTTCTCTCACAGGGTGGCTGGTAGTTTAGAACTGCTAACCTTGTGGTTAGTATTCCAATATATAACAACATGTAAATTTTCCTTTTGAAGCTGTGATTGAGGTCTTCGAGATGAGACAATTAACCTGGACTATATCCAAGTGAACCCTAAATACAATCACAAGAGTCCTTATAAGAGAGAGGGAGGTAGCATGAATACAAAGGCACAGTGATGTAAAGATGAAGAGAGAGATTGGAGTGATGAATCCATAAGCCAAGGACTGTCAACAGAAGCTAGAAAACTTATTCCTTACGCCTGGGAAGGAGTATAATCCTGCTAACAACTTACTCTCAGACTTCTGGCTCCCAGAACAGTAAGAAAATATTTTTTTGATATTTTAAGTCACTCACTTTGTGACGCTTTGTTATTACAGGCTCAGAAAGCTAATGCTGGTAGGTGCTATGGAGATGCTTCCAACTCATAGCAGTCCTATGGACAACAGAATGAAGACTGCTGATTCTGTGCTAGACTCACAACCATGGCTGGATTTGAGCCTATTTCTTTGGCCAACATATCAATACATCTAGTTAACCTCTAATTCAACTTTATTGTAACCATATTGCAAGCATTTCCATAGCTCATCTAACACCATGTTGTATTAAACTCCTTCCCAAACCAAACTCACTGTCTGAGTCGCTTTCAACTCAGTGACTCTAAAAAGGATTTCCAAGACCCTAAAGCTTTATAGGAGCAGAAAGCCTCATTTTTTTTCCTATGAATGACTAGTAGTTTTGGTAGCCAACCTTTCAGTTAGCACCCCAACACCTAATCTAATGTGCTGTCAAGGCAGCATTATAGATATTCCAGACTGTATGAAAGAAGGGAAGTTGGTAGTATAAAAGAGGAGACTGTGATAGTTAGCCTTCTCAATTACTGTTAAATGATCTTCTTTTCGTAAATATTTTAAAGTCATATGATTATGTGAGGTGTTACTTAGGCCCCTACTAGGGGATTGGAATGATTCCACATAATAAGTAAGTCTAAGCTTCAGTTATTTCCCACTAAATCCCTCTATCCTAAGTTAGTCACAGAGATTGTAGTAAGGAAAGTTCTAATAGAAGGGGCTACTGCTTTTATAACTGGGAGTGGACAATTTGAAAACAGCAGGATTTTCAGAGTGTTGGATATAATGGAAGCTAATTTATGATGACTGTGTTAGTCCAGGTAGATGAGAGGAACAAATTTCATGGACACGCATATGGCTATAAGGGAATGGTTTATATAAAAAAGGAATGGAACACCGAGAAAGCATGCCAATCCAGTCTAGTTCAAAGTCATAAGTCCAATATAGCCCATAAGCCTGATACCAGTCTATAATGTCTCCTTCTGACTCACAAAGCCACAGGTCAGTGGGTGCAGAGTCTCGGCGCCTGCAGGGGTCTCCCCATGGCTCCTCGCTTCCTGGGGTCAGGGTCCATCAACAGCATTCAGTGGTGGCAGAAGCAACTCATCGCTAGCAGGGGTCTCCACGTGGCCTCCCTAGCTTCAGAGGTCTGGCTCCATCAGGGCAAAGCCATGTGGCTTCTCTTCTGGCTCCTTCAGCAGCTTGGATGCTGCCATCTTGCCTTGTCGGTGATTCATTGTCTCTGAGACGAACTCCCAACAACTGAGGAGATAGTTTCTCATCTTCACAAGGGAAATATTGCGAGATTTCCCAGAAGTCTCAGGAGAAAGCCATGCCCACATGGAGACCTCACTGGCTACTCAATATTTATTTCCAGATTAACAGGCTAGACTCCACCCCTACATTCCAATCATAAAATTAACATAAGCACATGAATTCCACAATGAGTGCAGGGATGGGTAGCAAAGAATGTAGAAAGTGTGATAGTAGTAATGGAAAACAAAACCAAAAATATGGCAACGTGACTTTCTTAGTCCTCCTACTAGAAGACATGGGAAAGCTAGTGATTTTTTGACTCTTTGCATATAAGTTTCTGTTATTGGAAGCCATCCATTGTGGCAACTTTTGTTACAGAACCACTAGATAGTCAAGTCCATGAGATGGCAGGCAATATTTCTTGGACACTAATCTACCAGACATCCTTGTTTGACATTATGATAGCTTGAGAAAGCTGCACAGCTTCTAAAAAGGGCATCTTCTTCCATGAGGCCAATGAAGATAACTAAGAGTTATGCAACAACATGGAGGCCTCACTATGCCCATAGTAAATGATCTAAATATCTGCCCAAAAGCATTGCTAAAAATCAGCATCTTCCATTTTCCCAATTTTAAAACCAGAGTGGCCTTTCTGCTTTCTTGCTGCTATTCTCCTGTGTATGTTGACTGTGTGGGGGTGGGGGTACTTTTTTAGTCTATATATTTCTGCAGGTAAAGACTGCTGTGTATTATTCAGAACTGATAAGCTCTGAGCCTAATACCAAGTCTGAATTGGACTTTTGGGCAGCTTTGAGAGAAAAATATTTTCTGGATAAGAGAAGAATTAATTGAATAATTCATGATCAAGAACACACTCCTAAAGGCTTGAGGGTTGTTCATAATACTGTGCTCTCCTCCTTCCAGGATCACATTAGAATTGTATTTATACTTACATGAAGTTAGGTACAACCATGTGACTTGCCTTGCTGAATGAAGAGTCAGATCATATTTTTTGCAGTCTGAGTTCCATTTAGTGGATATCAACAGTGTGTAACAGGATCCCAAGTCAAGCAAAGATGTGAGCAATAAATAAATTTGCCTTTTTAAGTTACTGAGATTAAAGGCTTTATTGTTACCACAGTACTTGTATAACCTTGTGTATCTTAACACTGATATAAGACATCCAGAGTGACCTTAAAATCTTCAGTCTACACTGTTATGGCTGATGTTTATTGCCCAAACCTGAACGTGGCTTAAGAATTGATTATCTGAGGCTCTTAAGCTCATCTTAAACTTTGGTCCTTTGACCACTTTCAGAATTCATAGGAATAGGACCAACAGTATCCACTATAGTAACTTGGGTCATCTTATGAGACATCCTTCAGCTATAGTAAAACCTTTCTAATCTTGAGGAAAAATCCCCTCTATCACCTATCTCCTTAATGAGCCACATCTGCCTCTCAGTGCTTAGACTTAGTGCTTAATTTAAAAGCTTGTGTAGGCAAGGCTTTCTCAGCATATGATTAATAATAAATTTGACTTTTCAGTACACAAGTCAGAAACAATCTTAGCAGCAAACTCTGCACTCAGAACCCCAAAACTCAAAACAATATTAAACTCAGGAAATCAGACTCATAGCAGGAAATTTGACTTGTTCTTCTGTAAAAAAATGTAATATAAATCCTTCAGCTAAAGATAATTGTGAGAATGGACAAAGGTGGAGAGGGATGCACAGGCTAATATTTGAGGGATCTTCTTATGTGCCAAGTACATTTTTACCACATGTAGCCCTGTAAGCAGCCATAAGAAGGAAGTACTACAAATTTACAAATAAAAACATGTCGGTTCGTTATTATAAAGTCATTTCTTTAAGGTCACAGAAGTAAATTACAGAGCTGGGACTTCAATCAGATGCCCTTCACTGCAAATAATTTACTGTTGGAGGCTTCCTTCTCTACCTACTGCCACATCTATACTAAAAGGGCAAAATGTTCTACCAGAATAGAGGTACCTTTTTTTTTTTACCAAAGAGCTGTTTTACCAGCTCTTTGTAAGGGCTGGATTTACCACATGACAAGTAAATAAATAAGTTACTTTTTCTTTTTAAGTATTTTATTCGGAGCTCTGACAAATATTATTACAATCCATAATTCCATTAAATCAAACATAATTATACAATTTTGTCCTTATCTAAATCAATACATTTTCTTATCTTCTTGAACTGCTTGATATCAGGTGCCTTTTATCCCCTCTCTCCTTCACATACCTCCTCCCAGAACCCTCAGTATATTATATATGAAGATTATTATTTTACCCTAAATTACAGCATCCCATGCATCCATTCTCCTTAAATTCAGATGTTCGTTTCCTTCGAGTGAAGTTATAAATCATCATAGCTATCTGTTTCCCCTTCGCCCCTTTCCATCCACCTCTTCCTGTCTCCTCAGAAAGTCAATACTCCCCTTACTGTTTCTGAGGGGATGCTCTATCTTGAATTTCATGCATAGAAAGATCTTGGTTGTACCCGTGTACATACTCAGGACTAACAAAATTAGTAAGTTAAAACTAGGGTCTCAATAGTGGGAAGAGAAAATTTTAAAGAATGAAAGGACAGTTGTGGGCTTTTTCAGTGCTATAGTGTACCCTGGAACTATCCAATTGTCTTGCAGAGTTTTGGGTTTGGGGTCTCCATCTTTCCTATATCCTTTCATGACAATTTAACTGCTTGTTTTTGAACTTCGGATAATATTTCTGGTAACACCTTATGATCACATAAGCTGGCATGCTTCTTCCATGTGGGCTTTATTTCTTCCTTCCTAGATTGCCGTTTGTTTGACTTCAAGCCTTTAAGACCCTCAGACACTAAATCTCTTAATATCCAAGCACTATCAGCTTTCTTCAACACATTTACTTAAAATGTAGACTTTTGAACATTAAAATACTTCCTCTGCTATGAGCATTGTCTACTACGCTTTCAGTTTAAAAGATATTATATTTATAGCATTTAATTGGGAAATTTTCTAAGACTGTATCAGTATATATATATATGTAGAAATATAATCTGTATTATCATCTTTAAGGCAGTAGAGCTAAAGGTTAGTGAGTCTACAGCTAGTGTGAGAGATGACTGGTGTATATTACTATTTATTCATCAAATTAATAACTTGCACAGAATTAAAAATTGTATAATATTTTTAGATAAATACAATGTTTTGCTTATTTGTAGAGGTGTTTCTTTAACCATTGTTAAATGAAAAGGGCAAAAGAGATATGAGGGGGTGTATGAGCAAAGTTACAGTAAAAGAGGTCCAACATGCCAGTAATATTGCACATTTATCTCTAACTCTTTGTTGCCTCCTCAGAGCCTAACACAAAGTTTGACATGAAATTAAAATAGACACTTAAGCAGAATGGGTGTAGAAGATAAAGTGAAAATAAATATTTGGTAAAGAATATTTGTATATTTGCTACAAATATATTCATGAATGTGATGGAGTATACTTAGTGGGGTAACACTATAAAAATCTCTAAGACATCACCAAAACCCATGAGGAAATGGGTCAATGGGCTTGAGTACTCAGGACCATGGCAGTGGTAGGCTGAAGTGATATAACTAGTCCACAAAGAAAATGCTCTATGTCCTAATTTGCTGAGTTGTAATTGGAGTTTTAAAAGCTTATGAGCGTTCATTCAAGGTAGCCAAAAGGAACATGCGATATTAATCAGGTTGCAGTTTGATTGGATGGCATAAGGATAAATAAATCAACAAGCCCTGCCCGTCCCTCTCTTTACTCTCTCGTGATGGGGCCAGCATGCAGCTGCTTTACTTCGCTCTCTGCCTCAATTTGTGAGCTATACTACCTGTGGGACAGTCAACCCGTGGATCCTGTCACCAGAGCTTGAAGTTCCTTTGAGAGCTCCCTTGCCACACCACTGGGGTATGTATCACTCAAGCCTTAGGCTATTGTGTTGCATTGCTTGAATTCGACATCCCATCTGGGCCTACTTTGCTAAGCTCCTGATCTGCTGACTGTTGTGACCCATCTTACTTTTTGTTGCCTGTGGTCAGACTGCCTGCATTGTTCTAGGGGAAGACTCTGCTCTCTGCTTCCTGGATCTTGGACCCAGCAGCCCAAGTGAGTTGAAAGGTTTTCAGTATATTAACTGTTCCACAGACTTCAGTTGAAACTGAGCCCTTTGTACTGCTATGAGGACTAATTAACTGTTATAGTTCTTCATGCTGTATCTATCTCTATCATCTATGTCTATTTCTAATCATAATTGTCCTGGTTTTATTTCTCTAGAGAACCCTGTCTAACACAAGGTGCAGCTACTGACTTTCCCCATCCTACAGAAAGAAGAGTGAAGAGACTCAAGGATATGTGAGAGCAATTAACCTAATGGAATAACGGATCATGTTACTATTAGCCTCCACAGACTTGTGACCAGAAGAACTAGACGGTATCTGGTAACCACTACTAACTTCTGTAAAAGGGGTCACATGAGAGGGTCCTGCATTGAGTAGGAGAAAAATACGGAACACATTTCAAAATCATGAAGATGATCAGATTTACTGATTGCATAGGAGCTTGGGAAACCATGGAAATGATAGTTCATTCTTATCCTTCATGTTTGAAAATGAGCTCACCGCCATGTCTCAGTTTTCAGTCAAACAACATATAGATCTTTGGGAAAAACAATACCTTTCGTGTGATTCATCAACCTTAGTAATTAGCCATTTGATATCAAAAGGACAGCATTTACCCATGGAAAAAGATTAGAAGGATTAGAAAAGAAGGAAGAATAGAAATTTTAAAAAGACAGAGGAAATAGGACAGAGATGCTGCTCTACAATACAAGACTGAGAATAACATTTATTAGAATTAATTTGAAGGCAACTTGTCTAAAGATTTTGTTATTACTTGCAACATCTATTACCAATGTCTTTGTCAAAGTTTGTGCCTACTCACTGTTCAATGATGGTTCCAAAAAACATAAAAGGAGATACTCTTGTGCTTATGTGGCACCTGTACAAGAGGAATATGCATAACAAGGGGATAGTGCATGGTTTAAAATAAGGAAAGACATGTGTCAGGAATGTATCCTTTCATCACGCTTATTCAATATGTACACTGAACAAATAACCCGAGGAACTGAATGACCTGAAAAATATTGTGACATCAAGATTCAAAGAAGGCTCATTAATAACCTGTTATATGCATATAGCACAACATTGCTGGCTGAAATCCAAAAGGATTTGAGCCACCAACTGATAAAGATAAAATATTAAACTCTTTAGTCTGGACTATACGTCAGTGGAAAGAAAATAAAAATCCTTTCAACTGGACCAATAAATAACATCCTAATAAAAAAAAGTTTGAAATGGTAAAGGATTTAATTTTGTTTGGATTCATAATCAATACCAATGGAAGCAGCAGTCATAAAACCAAGTGAGTTATTCGAATGCACAAATATTTTGCACAAGGCCTCTAAAGTGTTAAAAAGTAAAATGTCACTTTAAGGAATAAGGTGTGCCACACACAAACCATGGTATTTTCAAGGGTTTCACACGCATGTGAAAGCTGTGAAATAAATAAGAAAGACAGCAAAAATAATTGTTGTATTTAAATTATGGCATTAGCAAAGATTCTTGAAAATGCTATGGACTTCCAGAAGAACAAACAAGTCTCTCTTGCTGAACATACTGCCAAGATATTCTGTAGAAGTGAGGATGGAGATACTTTGGAGATACTATTAGGTACTAGCTGTGTTATCAGGTACTTTAGAAGTGTTATCAGGGTAGATCCGACTCTGTCAAGACTGCTTGGTAGAGAGTGAAAAAGAGGAAGACCTTCAATTGGATGGATTGATATGGTGACTGCAACTATAGGTTCAAGGATAACAACAGCTGTGAAGATAGTGAAAGAACAAGCAATTTAAAACACCATGATTTGGCTCAAGAACACCTTAATCCTCAGAGGTAATAGCCTTGCTCTTCAACACTTTAACATTACTTTGTGCAGCAAATTTACCACATGCACTGCATCTTTTGATTTCTTGAATTCTGCTTCCATGAGAATTGATTGTGGATCCAAGCAAGAAAAAATCCTTGACAACTTCAATATTTTCTCCATATATCACAAAATTATTGGTCTAGTTGTGAACATTTTTGTTTTCTTTACCTTGAGCTGTAATCCATATTGAAAGTTACAGTCTTTCATCTTCATCAACATGTCTCTCAAAACTTTCTTATTTAGAGCAAACAAGATTGAGTCATTTGCATATTACAGGTTGTTAATAAGGCTTCCTCCAATCCTCATACTGCATTCTTCTTTATATAATCAAGCTCTCTTATTTATTTGCCTAGATTAACCAAGTATGGGTGTGAGGATCCAACCCTGACACACAACATTATTCATTTTATAACCATGCAGTGCTGCCCTATTCTGTTCACACAACTACCTCTTGATCCATGTACAAGCCCCATATGAGCACAATGAAGTATTCTTGAATTCCCATTCTTCTCAAAGCTATGCATAGTTTGCTTTAGTGTCCATACAGTCAATTATCTTGGCATAATTAATAAAAGGCAAGTTAACATCTTTCAGATGTTCTTTTCCTTCAGTCAAAGTTCATCATATATCAGCAATGATATACCTTTCCCCACATCCTCTTCTGAATCGGGCCTGAAATTCTTATAGCCCCCTGTCAATGTACTACTGAAACCATTTTTAGATAATTTTCAGCAATGTTTTACTTGAATGTTGTGGTAGTTACATAATCTGGTGTCAGTTTGTGAGGGTCATGACTGAAGAGGTGGAATCTGGCCTGCCAATCAAAGTATAATCAATGAAGCTTCTGCGTGGGCAGAGCCTTCTGAGAATTATGGGAACTTCAGTATTTTCCCCCTTGGAGGCGGGAGACACTTCTCTCTTTTTGACTCACTCCCTTGGAGTCTCTCTACTGACAAAACTCACTCCCTTAGAGATACTCGGCTGACAAGAAACATAGCACTATGCTGATAGATCACATGCTCTGAGAACTAGAGAAGCCATATGGAGATCCTTGCCAGAAACCCATCTCTCAGATGCTTATGACAGCACTGGATCCAAAGGTTTTCTACCCACTGGCCTGTGATCATCCTGAACTAGGTGTTGTATTAGTCCGGGTAGACTAGAGGAACAAATTCAAGGACACACATATCGATATAAGAAAAGGGTTTATATACAAAAGGAATGGGACATGGAGAAAGCATCCTAGCCCAGTCCAGTGCAAAGTCATAAGTCCGATATTAACCCATATGCCCAAAATCAGTCTATAAAGTCTTCTTCCGACTCATGAAGTCACAGATCAGTGGGTGCAGAATCCCAGTGCTGTCAGGGCACCTCGCCTCCAGGGCTCAGGGTGCATCAAGAGCAGAAGCAACTCATCGCTGGCCAAGGGCTCCATCTGGCCGCCCCAGCTTCAGAGGTCTGGCTCCATCAGGGCAAAGCTGTGTGGTCTCTCTGTCGGCTCCTCCAGCTCCTCGAACGCTGCCAGTTTGTCTTGTCCATGATTAATCGTCTCTGAGACTAACTCCCAACAACTGGAGAAGATAGCTTCTCATCTTCATGAGGGAAATATCGCGAGATTTCTCAGAAGTCTCAGGAGAAAACCATGCCCACATAGAGGCCTCATTGACTACTCAATGGCTATCTCCAGATTAACAGGCTAGACTTCACCCTTACATTTCAATCATAAAATTAACATAAGCACATGACTGCCACAGGTGTCATTGCATGTGTTTCATGAGTTTGAAGAAGACTTTATGGAGTTGTGTCAGATATATGGGCTAGTATTGGACTTGTGAGCTTGGCCAGTACTAGACTTTCTTAAAGTACAATTGTTCTTTATATATAACCCTCTCATACACATATAAGTTGTCTATGAATTTGTTTCTACAATAGACCCGAATATACATGTGAATCAATGATCTTATTCTATTAATTACTCATTCTATTGGGTCAGCTTTATTTAAAATGGATACACATATTAATCTCTTCCAGTCAGTGCGCTAAGTAGCTGTCCTCCAAATTTCTTCATATAGATGAGTGAGCTCTTCCAGTGCTTTATCAAATTAGTCATACATTTCAATCAGTATCTTTCAATTCCTGGAGCCTTCTCTTTTAACTAATGCCTTTAGTATAGCTTGGAACTTGTCAGTTCTTGATAATATGCACCTCTTTTCGAAATGTTGGCTAGTTCTTTTTGATACAGTGATTTTGTGTATTTTTTCTATTTTCTTTGGATTCTGCATCATGCATCATAGAATCTTTCACTCTTGTAACTCAAAACACAACTTTTTTTCTTGAGCTATTTCAGGTTAAAATATGGTGAACAAGTTCTTCCTTTTTAGTTTTATGACTTTGAGTCTACATCACCTGAATTTCCTAGGAATATTTCAAGAACACATTTAATACATGGAACACTAATGACAGCAGACCTGATGAGCTGTTAGATAACATCAGGAACATCATAAATGTCATTAAAAAGATAGCAAAACACAGGAGCAAAGGCTGGGCCTCCTACTCCCACCACCAGGGCAGTGATGCCTTAAAAAAAAAAGACAGCAAAAAAGAAAAGACTAAAGAGGATGTGGTCATTATATAATTTCATGTCAGCTTTATAAATAAGTGTAGGGATGAAGTCTAGCCTGTTAATCAGGTCACAACCTGATGATGCCTCATTTGAGCATGCCTTTCTCATGGGGATTCTGTGGACAACTTCTTCTTCTTTCTTCATCCTCCTCCTTCTCTCCTCTCCTCCTCCTCCTCCTCCTCTTCTTATTCTTCACCTTCTTTGTCTTTCTCTCTCTACTTTTGTTTTACTGTTGACAAGCCAATCAGAGACTTGCTGACACCTGCAAGAGTGTCCCTCTGTCTGCCTTCTTTTCCTGCTGAAGGGCCATACTCAAACAGCTATAGAGGCCACATGGAGACCTATTCTAGTGCTGAGATTCTTCCACCACCACTGGGTCCACAAGACTTTTCATACAGCAGTCTGTGATATTCCTGCATTCAGCATCATTGCATTTGTTACATGAGTCTGAAGAATTTATAGTATAGGGTATATGGCCTTAGTTTGGACTTATGAGCTTGATCTAGATTAGACTGGATTTTTTTTCTCAACATGCAATTGCTCTTCGATAGTAAGTTCTCTCACACACATGTACATATGTCTCTAAATTTGCTTTTCTAGTCAACCTGGTCAAACACAACAGGAGTCAGAAGAGAGTTTGGAACTTACTCAAGCTCACAGAATAGTTAGGCAAATGGAAGAAATAATTCAGTAAAAGAGGTGAACAGAAAATTTCAAAGGGCAACTTGAGAAGATAAAGTATTATAATACATTGTGCAAAGACCTAAAAAAGAAATGGGAAAAACATGCTAGTAAATCTTCATTTGAAAGAATTGAGAAAAATAACCAAGCTTGGAGTGAATGATGGTATAAGGGCCTATTTACCCAGAAACCTGGATGGTTGTTTTGGTTAGAAACTTGATTCCTGTGTCAACATGCACATCCACTTTGCACTCTTGATGTAGACTTTTTCTAAAACAGTAGAGAATTCAGGGAAATGTTTTATCTGATTCTCCATACTTCTTAGGTGACAAGAAAATCTGACTGTTCTCACCCCCTCATCTTATATCAAGCTTATTGAACACAAATGAACCAGGTTCTATCTACATGATTGTATGATTTCAATAAACTGGCAAGATTATTTTACATGATGTGCTGTTTCTGCTTCAGGGCAGCTCTATGTTTGATGTATTAAATGTGTTTATCCGACAATCTTTAAATCAGAATTCCTTCCATTTGGTGACTCCGTTGGAAGGCTTTGGAAGCTATGTGCACTGTTTGTAAATCATACTGTAACTGCAGCATCTTTCTTTACCACAACCCCAATAATTTGAGTGCTCTACTCTTTAAAAAAGTCATCCAATAGGGAGTTAAAGAAAAGTCACATGCACCGTTTTATGATCACAGACCATATTATATGGTTAAAGGGCATGAAATGAAACAACAGCAAAGCTGAAGACGGTCATCACTCACAGGTGCCAAGACCTGTACAAAGCAACCTGCATGTGGTTATCTAGCTGTAATTCCAACCTAGAGAAGTTAGTTTTGTAGAAATACAGAAGAGTGTAAATTTTACTCTTCCCTTTGGAGAGGGAAAAGGCCAGCTGGCTGGCTCCTGGAGGAATTTATTACCTTTGTGAATTTCCTGAGCGTCAAAGCCTGGCTTTCAGTCTCATAGGCCTAAAACCCTGATTATATCAGCTCAGTCAATGTGGAGCCATCTCTCAGGGGTAAATCATAAGCCAAGGAGAAAGCTCCATCAGACATCCCAGATATTCAAGCCAACATGCTCAGCATATGTATCAGTCAGAGCTCAGAGAGAGACAGATGGCATGCTGGAAGTAGGATAATTGGAGGAGGGCTTAATAAAGGGGTTATTTAGTAAAGTGTGGGCACAGTGTAGGGGAAAAATGCAGGAAAGAGATTAACTGGAGGCTGGTAAAATATCTGTAGTTTCAACTTTAGGGCTGCAGGAAGGGGAGAAAGCAACCATTTCATTGAAAGAGGTAGGAGAGGAGATATTTTGACAGGAGCTGCAAGCTTCAGTCATACATGGAGTCTGGAGCAACACTGCAGTGAGGGAACTGTGAAAATAAATACACTGAAACCATGCCCCTTCTCTACAATATTAAGTGACATTCCTTATTGGTGAATTACAGCAAAAATCACAAGCATTTCACTTTTAGTTTTCAGTATTTTAGTATTTAGCAATCTACACAGATTAGTTTTCTGAAATAAAAGGCTAATAGAGACAGAGGAGGCCAGTTGTGGAGGGGCAGACATAAGATAAGCATCACAGAATGCCTTCTCTATAAAGCCAAACCTTAGCCAGAAGTGAATTCATTAATTTATCACAAATAATTAGAATATCAGGAATCAGGTTTTCTTATAATCAGCCCATGCTCCATTTTAGACAGTTTAAGTGAGAAGCTACACCATGATTAGAAATTTTTTGGTGATTATGGAATCAGAGCAAAGACAACAAGGAAGTGATTAATTAATTATGTCAACCGATGATTGCCTGATACATCCATATTACGGTAGAAATTTCTTTCCCCCTGGGACAGGAATATTGAAATCTTAAATGCTCTGTGTTTTTTGTTATTTCATAGCTAACTATCACAAAATGCATTGACTAAATTCAACAAACAGCTATTATTTCATAATTTGGGGGACCAGCTCAGTGGTTCTGGGTTGGGATAGCTTGGTGATCGAGGGACTCATAAAGGTCTCAGCTAGGATGGCTAGACAGCTCTCTGCATGTAGTATTTTATCTCCCAGCAGGCTACTACAGATCTGTTCACAAGAGGAGAAAGAGGTCTCAGAAGTGGGCAATACTTTTGTGCAGTACTTTTCAAAACCTGTTTGTATCATATTTCCTAAACTTTCATTGGCTAACACGAGTCACATGGGCAAACTGAGACTCAAGGGCTTGCGGAATAGTTTCCATCTCTTGATGAGAGTTGCTTCAAATTGTTGTGAACATGTCGTCAATCTACCACATCTGTATTTCTGTATTGCTAGGGATGAACTACTCGCTTGGACACTAAAATACTAAAATTTGTTGACTTCCATTCTGTCTTCCCTTCTAGTGGTCCCTAAGACTTTGGAAAAATGTCTGTGTGATGTTTTACTATGTTTTTATGTCCAAGTAGCAACCCATCTCTGATTGCAGTTGCTACCCAGTTTTATAGGCATCCTGGTTATTTATTTCTTAGTTTGGGTTTTTTAAAGCTTTTTTCTTGGTTGTAAGGGATATTGAGAAATTAATCATTATGTGTAATTTAAGCTTACTTCTCAGACTCAATATTATTTTCCTAATTTCCAATTTTTAGGTGCACTTATAGATTTAATATTTGACTATTGAGAATATGCATTAGGTTTTCACAATGATAGAATTGAGACCACCTACAGAATCCGCAAACAGGTTTATTTCCTTTACTCACAGCTAGTTCTTTTTCTTTTTTTACTGAACTCTCTAATGAGTAGTTTATTATTTTTTTCTTGCATCACTGCCCTTGTGGGAGTAGGAAGCCCAGCCTTGCTCCTGGAGAGCTGCTGCTGGATTTGAACCACCAACCCTGTGGGTTGCAGTCCCGCACACAACCCCTACACCACCAGGGCTCGGCTTAATTCTTACAATGCATAGGAGAACACATTCTAAACAGTATTTTTCAGAATAGAGTCCTAGTTCTCACTCTTCTTCCTTTTTCTCTGGAACCCAGCAATAAGCACTTCAAAGAATTATGTAAGAATCAGTTTGACTCGACTTCTGAATTTAATGGCTTTCTATTCTACTCCATAGCCACTTACTCATTTTGTATTGACTATCATTTCAATAGAAAAACCAATTAGTTGTACAACCAGGCTACCAGTTGTACAAATTAAACCATCTGTGGAGCAACTTTGCCTCGTGTTCCCATTTTGCTCTACATTAGGAGAAAGGACAGTCTACAGGTTGCTGGACACTCAGTTCCTGCTTTCAGGAAAATTTCTGTCCAATTATGGGTGGTCAAATGTTATTTAATTATGACTCACCTAAGTCAATGCTCCTTTCCATTCAAATGGATTGTAAATCTCTTAGTGGCTGTGACTGGGATTTATATTTCTTTTCCGTAGTGTCTAGCACTATAAGATATATAATACGTATCTGGAAAAAGTGTTATTTGATTAACTGAATACTGCAAGAATTTTGAGCAGAAAATTAAGAGTAATAATGATTCATTTAATAGCATATTATTAAATAAACATTAGTAGTTTGGATTGATGAAGAACTGTGTATGGCTACAATAATAAGTATCAAAATAGCAGTAGTTTGCAAAGATAGCAGGTCTCTTTTATCCCATATTACATGAAATTTAGAGATAGGCAAGCCTATGTTGGTATGAAGGTTTCGTGCGTGTCATCAATGGCATCAGTCCTCAGATATTTCTGCTGTAGTAAAAAGATTTACATTACGTACTACGAACTTATCTATATATTTAGGAGAATGCTAGTCTAAATTTCACTCTTGAGTTTACAAATTTAACAAAATGTCATTAAACAAATATTTATTAAGCAGATATCACATGCCAAAAAGCGTGTTTTCATGCCCTAGAAGAGGAAAGATGAAAAGGTGTAAATGAAAAGAAATGAAATTACTTGCAATGGAGATCCTGAATTCCCCAAATGTGATGTACTTTTCCTTTAAGGAACATAGCTAAGCCTAAGCGGTGACACAGTAAAAGCACTAGCCAGAAGTTTGGAAGCCTTTGTACCCCACAACTGCTCTGTAGGAGAAAGCTATGGTTGTCCGCTGCTGTAAAGATGTACATCCTTAGAAGTCATATGAGGTAGTTCTTTCTGTCCTGCAGAGTAGGGATGAGCAAGAATTTGTTTCATAGCAGTAGTTTGATTGGCTCTCTACTTCTAGGAAGGCCTAGGTGAAATCTTTATTGAATACATACATAAATTTCCCTGCTGCTGTTCTCATATAACCAGAGAAACACCCCCTGTTCAAAGTGTCTAGCAGCAAATAATTCATTATTTACTATAGATTTCCATTGCCTTCAACAGTGTATGTAGATGTCTTGATACCCAGGAGTGTAGGCGCCATCTTAAGTGCTGCTCTAAATAATAGAATGGATCTATAAGATAACACATTAAGCTTTTGGCATTTAAGAGGGAGACTTCCTTAAACCCTCACGATTCTTCAAAACTCAAATACTACAATAGTTTACACAATCCTTCAGTAAATACAACAGAATATAACTAAATGGCTCAGATTTTTGATGCTTTTATAGATCTGTTAGCCCTTTTGACCTTCAGTTAAACAGGAAGATGCTTTTTCCTGTCATCTCACTGGCCTGCCTATAAACTAACCCTGGGAGTCTTCCCTGAATGCTGAGTTCAGGATGAATAAAGCTTATTCCCAACAGACATTCCTCTTAAAAACGGAATCTTTCCTAACAGGAGAACAATCCAAAAACTTTAACAAAGTGGATATGTTCAGCTTAATAGCCAGATTTCACAGATTTGAAAACTCGAGCTGACAAAAAAAATGGGTATAGTGAGCTAATCTACCCAAGCAGGGGTTTTTTTTAATCTCCTTATAAAGTTGAGGGAAAGTAGGACTCAAGAAAGTCAAAGAACTAGAAAAATCCAGATTTCAAACCCTGTTGGAATCTACTTTTCACACCCTGTTGAAATCTACTTGCTTCATGATAATGCCACAGATAATTTGGGACATAATTGTGTGTGTTTTCTTAGATACTCACTGGATAACCAAATAGGTGCACTAATTTGGGTAATGTGGGGGAATAACTTAGACTTGGTATATAATGGGAAGGTGAGCTTTAATTTATTACGCTTCAAATATCTCAGCGAGCAACGTGAAGACTTAGGCAACTGATGGGGTCTGAAAAGAGAAACATTAAACTGAGCTAGATGGACATATTGATGAGTGGTCATGCCCTGTTTCTCAGAGCCAGTGCCATCCAGAGTCTTGGTGACACTGGCGCTTCTGATTACTACAGCTCCAAAACACTTCTGATGCTTAGTATAATTGACTCCTGCGTCTATCAACAGATACTTAGGCATACCCAGTCCTAATGGATATGAGTCTTTTCTCCATAAAAATGTCTCCAATGAGATGGTGATGGCTTAATTTTGGTACTGTACTACCGAAACTGTACTTGGACAGATGTGACAGACACTGCTAATGGCTTATCAGTATTCATTTTTCTATTTTCCTTAATTTAAAAAAATGCATCTAGTTTTATTCAAGATAGCCAGGTAATTAATGAGAAAGTTACATCTTAAGGATTCTTTGAAAATATGTGTATTGAGGGCAGTCATGCCCCCAAAACAAAAAAAGCAAACAAAGGAAAATATGTGTATTCTGTCCACTGTACTGGATGAGCTTGTGAGGGAATGGGGTGGGGGTAAAAGTCTATGCAAAAAGAGTTGTTTATGCCAGGAGAAGCTGGAATGAAGACTTGATAGTTGACATTCTAGCTTCTTACAACTCTATTCTCATGGCCATTGAATTGCTTCTGTCTCATAGTCAGAAACCTCATTTATACAGGGTTTCTGACACTGCAAATATTTATGAAGAAGACATCCTGGTACATTTGAAGTACTGATTTTGAGATTAACAGTTCAATACTTTCCATACATGAGCAACTAGACCTCCTTATAATACTGAGAAGGGTGGATGCAAGCATTAAAATGCAAAATATTGTAGTTACTTGCCTTTATGGACTTTGTAGAGTCATGGTGACAGGCCTAGGCAGGCTTCTGGGCTTTTTTTAATGACAGAAGTAAATCTAAGTCAAATATAGATATTTATCACTTAAAGCTATTTGTTTTCCATGATTTCAATTTAGAAAAAAATGGGTTAAGTGTCAACCCCCAAACTTCAACAAGTTCTTAAAATATGACAAAAACATAGTCAAGTGTCAATATGTAAGTAAAGATTATGTTGATATGTGAAATACTCAAAATATCATTTCCTGGTATGAAAACCAATCAATATATGATAAAAAAGTTATTGGGCTTCTAAGCAAAGTACAATGGGAGGCACCTGATATAACTATACAATGAAAATGAGCAGGGTCAAATGTAAAACTCTTAAGTTTCAGTAAATTTCTTACCCTAAGAATATGATCCCAGGACATATTTCAAGAATATTTATGAAAATACAAATATATCCATAACCTAACAAGGTAGATTTGATACTGGTTGATACCTAATCAAAATACCACACTTGCACACTTGCAAAGATGCAGGAAGATATTATTAGTCATAAGAGATATGAAGCAATTGAATCTGATCCAAAATGAATAACATGCTAAGACTTGGCAAGTGATGATGCTAAATAGGTATTATATCTATATTCTATAATTGAAAGAAATATTAAGACATAAAATTAGAAATAATAGAAAGTTTTCAAATCAAAATTCCAGCGATGAAAACTCCAATTTCAGAGATGCAAAATGCATCCATAGAATTAATAGCAGATTAGCCATTACATGGGAACTAATTTCCTGAATTTGAAGACATAGCAAAAGAAAATACCTGGATACAAATTATTTTAAATAAATACAAGTGTATTTCAAGAAATTCCCACAAAATATATATTATAAAATAAACTACGCGCAGATTTCAAAAAGTGCATCAGAAATAAGCTCATATTAATTTGCACCAACCTGAACATCAAGTTTGTAGCACTAAGAAAAGTAAGATATTGATTTGAAAAGAGCCCCTATCAGAACAGGAGTTCTGCTAAAAATTTAAACCAAACTTACCAAGCAACTTAGGTGGAAGAATGGTAAAAACATTGATGGTTTACAAAAGGTTTATGAGAAATATACAAATGCAATTTATTTTAAGAAGGTATCACACTATATTTAGGATGAAAGTTGCAGCGACAGAATAACCTCATCCATTGGTGATTAAACCGTCTCCTTTTTGCTTTAATTGAAGGAGCCTGGCAATAAACAACAGAAGTGGTAGCTAAAAACATGAATTTGGTTGCATTTACACAATTGAGACTGAAAAATGAGTGCCAAAAGCAGATTTTTCAAAGTGAATTTTAATCAAGTGGGATCCAGATCCTGAAGCATTTTTTTTAAGTAACAGGAGATGAACTTGGACTTTACACAGTATGATAAATGCACAATCAAAAAAATGACCGCCAAGAGGTGAAAGTGATGCAGTCAAAGCCAAAGCTGACTTTCAAGAGCATAAGTCCTGGTGATGGTCTTTTGATATACCCGGAGAATTTTCTTGTTGATTTTCTCAAGAGTAACAGAACAATAATATCTGCTTCTTTGGGGAGGATTTTTAAAATACCCTAGAAAACGTCATGAGAAAGTCCTTCTCCATGATGGCAATTCCCCTGCTCATTCCTCTCAGCAGACAAAATAATTTTTATGAATACACTCCTATTCTATCTCCTTATAACTTATTTTTGCTTCTTAATCCCATGAAATGTTTAAAAGGTACCCATTTTGTTCTGCAATGACACTGCTGTATGTCCAAGTGCCACAGTTCTTGGCACTTGGCACTTGGCACTTGACTCAATGACTGATGTCATCTCTGATAAAATTGTCTTTAACTTGATATAGATTATGTTGGGAAGTGTTCTTTATAATTTAATTCCATTCCATAACATTTTGATGTGTTCTCATAGATAACTTGAATAGTCATCCATCTATTTTTTAAAATTAAACACAAGATTTTAAAATGTTCTCACATAGAAACTCCATGTTTGATGGCTTCCCTAGAGAATTTTTTCATTTCATGAACGGTAGAGAAAACTACTCATGACATAAGAAGATGCTCACCTTCATTAGTCATTAGGGAAATACAAATTAAAGTGACCATGCCACACCATAATGCAGTTATTAGTAAGGTTCAAAATTTAAAAGGCCATATCAAGGGTTATCAAGGATTTAAAGGAGCTGGAACACTCATATTCTTTTGAAGAGACAATAAAAAAGTATGATTACACTGGGAAGCATTTTGGTAGCTTAATAACAAGTTACATATATTTACTACCATATGACCTTGTTATTCTACTCCTAGGGATACAACCAAGAAGAAAAACAAGCACACAAAAATGAAAACATATGTCCATAGAAAATGTACACAGGGAGTGAAAATGCTCTCTCTCTCTCTCTCTATCTCTCTCTCTCTCTCTGCCTAAATCTGAGAATAACCCACCAGCTGATAAATTGATGAATACACATTATGGTACATGCACACAATGCCATGTTACTCAACAATAAAGTGGAATGAATTATTGATACATATTGCACCACAGTTAAAGAAGCCCTGGTGGAGCTCTCAGGTAAGATTTCACCAACTATCAGCTAGACCAATGGTTCAAATCTATCAGCCACTCCATGGGAGAATGAGACTGTCTACTTTCAGAAAGTTGCACACCCCTAGAAATCTGATACAGGGTTTTAATGAGTCTGAATCCACTCAATTGTAGTGAGCTGGCTTTATTTGGTGATGGGGAGTTGTTTTGTGTTTTTTGGCACCAGAGTTGACTTTTAAAATAATTATAGTGTGATAGAAGGTGAAGGGTTGGAGGCAGTAGATACTGTATGGTTCCAGTTACATAAAATTCTAGAAATACAATTTACAGATTTTAGGGGAATTGCAATAAAGTTAGGAGGAGGAGGTGATGTATGTATGTGTTGCTTTGATTATATTTATGATTTCATGTCTGTTGAAAAACAAATGAGTTCACTGCCATCAAGTCATTTTAAACTCACAGATACCCTGTGTACTATAGAGTCTAAAGGGATTCTAAAGCTATAAACTTTTATGAGATCAGACAGCCTCATCCTTCTCCAACAGGCAGCTGGTGAGTTTGAACAACCAACCTTGCGGTTAGGAGCTCAACACGTACCCAACTAGACACAAAATTATCAAATACCATATTCTAAATATGTGTAATTCACTGAATGTAAGTTTTACCTAAATAAAGCTCTCTTTCAGAAAAAAGAGCAATTGCTTTATTTACAGTTATTAGCTATTCTTAACACTGCCAGCTGTCTACCTTCATATCACATTTGTTATCTCTTTTCCAAATGTCTTTTTCACATATCATGACAGTTTACCAGTTGTATTTAGAATGCTACTTTAGACTGTTCTCACATCGTATTTTGTTTTATATGCTACAAATGTTGAAAATGTTGAAAATATATGCATGTATATGTGAGAGGGCACAACATTTTTAAAAGACATGGAAAAAAGACTCCACTGGGCAGATCTTTCAATTTCAGTTTATGTGCTTTCAAAGCGAGCACAAGGGTGGACCTTTCATAGTATTCACTTTTCATGCTAGGCAAGCATCAAGCTGAGTTATTCTGAGTTAGTATACCCAATGGCATCAGTCTTAATTAGTGCACCCAATGGCATCAACTGGGAAGGTTCTTTTTGATCACAGTTAATTTTTTCATAAAAGCAGTTTGACTCAAACCTTTTTCGTAGTGATAGCTGATTTAAGAGAATGATGTGTAGCGATGAAATTTTGTTTCCTGCTCCAGGAAAATGCCACAGAAACTGTTTTGATGTTGAACACAGTTTACAAGGACAACACAATGAGGAAAACTCCCACACACATGTGCTTTTCTCATAAAAAAGGCGAAATATTGACTCACTACAGACCTCATCCTACATATCCATAACTTCCCAAGTGGACAAAAATGTTGACTCCAAATGCATTTAGAGATTATTCCATCAGGCAAGATTGTTAATCAAGGTTTCTATTTAGAGGTTTTGAAAAAATAGTGCAACCATATGCATCAAAAAATCATGAACTTTTTTTAAAAGATGTGATTTGTGGTGACTGGGAACTGGTTCTGCCACCACAACAATGCACCTGCTCATGCGGCCATCTCAATTCACCAGTTTGGACCCCAAACAGCATGCCTCTTTTGTCCCACACATCTTATTCACTTGACCTGGCTCCATGTGCCTTCTTTTTTTTTACCTTGAATAAAGAAGGACATGAAAGGATAATGATTTGAAGATGTCGAAGAGATGAAGAAAAAAGGAAGGAGTTTCTGTCAGCCATTCAAATAGGTGAGTTTGAAAAATGTTTCCAAGAATGGAATCACAAGTTTGGCAAATATATTAAATCTAATGGAGATTACTTAGAAGACAACAAAGTTGGGTTTTTTTTTTGAATAAATTGTTTTGGAAAACAATCTGTTTGGGGGGGATATGTACTACATTACTATAGAACTGCAAACCAGAATCTTGTCTGTTCATAGCTATTCGTTTTTGAGTTCAACAGAAAACCCAGTCTGCAACATCTGAAATTTATTTTCATGTATTTTATCAAAGATAAAGGGAGCAGAAAAGCAAAAAGGAAAGTGGGGCAACGAAGGGAAAACAATGATACAATTCTGCAGTTGATCTTGTTGTTGTCAAGTGTAACTGATTGCTAGATTTAAGGAGCTCTGCGCCTAACGTATCTGAGACATTCTGACGAAACATCTAGAAGGTATCCGTACTTGTGTGGATCTCAAAGAAAGATGACCCAACAGAATGCACAAATTATAAAATAATAACGATATCACATGCAGGTACAATTTTGCTAGAGATAATTCAATAACAGTGGTAGAATTACATCAACAGAGAGCTGCCAGAAATTCACGTTGGATTTAGATTAAGCAGTGACACAAGGAATATCATTACTGATGGACCTTAATGAAATCAGAGGATATCAGACAGATTTATCTTTTTTTTCACTTACCATCTTGTATTTCAGATTATGGTCTAGAACATTGGGTGTATTTGCCACAATTTATTTTTAATTGAATCATTTTATTGGAGGTTTGTACAACTCTTACCACAACCCACACATATATCCATTGTGCCAAGCACTTTTGTACATTGGTTTTCCTCATAGTTCTCAAAACACTTGTTTTCTACTTGAACTTCTGGTATCCACTCCTCATTTTCCCCTCCCTTCCCTTCCCCCTCCCCCATGAACCCTTGTTAATTTATACATTATTATTATTTTGCCTTATCTTATACCATCCAACGCCTTCCTTCACCCACTTCTCCGCTGTCCATCCCC